>JAVQIZ010150009.1:0-10938 GCA_036023535.2 Galaxias brevipinnis | reverse complement strand
TCCCTACTATCCTTCGTTTCCTTAGTTGGCCAGCGTTAATGGTTTCCCTACTATCCTTCGTTTCCTTAGTTGGCCAGTGTTAATGGTTTCCCTAATATCCTTCGTTTCCTTAGTTGGCCAGTGTTAATGGTTTCCCTAATATCCTTCATTTCCTTAGTTGGCCAGTGTTCATGGTTTCCTGTACAGTATCAATGACTACCTGAGGTTGAAGGATGACAAGATGGCTCTTTCCATCTCTGCCCAGAGGGTGGAGGGATATGAGGTGATGCAAAGGACTAATGAAGAAGTCTACAAGGTAAACAAGAGATATTGTAGAATTGTCTTCACAACGGGAGCTATGTATTTTTAGATTTATAAAACAATATCCCAGGTGCATTTTTGAACAGGTACAGTACTATGCCTTGATGCGCCACTAAGTCATGTTGATTTGAAAAAAAAAGAAATAAAAATAGACACATATCCATTCTGGTTTGATTGACAAGGGTACATTAGTTGTACTATTGATGACACCATCACAGGGACAAGCATTTTATATATATTTATATTTGTATTTTAATATTCTAAGGAATTCAGTTTGTGCAGTCATTGATTTGTCATTTTGACGTCTTTCACAGTATGTCCAGAATTGCGTTTTTGATTTGACGTGTCCTGTCAAAGGGGTGGGTCCTCGGGAGGTACGGAAGCTGCTATTGGAGGAGACCTTGAAGGTCCGAGGGCGTAAGGACAACAAGGTGGGTAGCAGTGCCCCTGTGATGAGGTATAAAACATATCAGGCCTAGATCAAGTCATGTCATCTTAACCGGTAATATACCACGACTAGGTGCCTTTTCACAATCTCTTTGAAGACCACGACCACAGCAGAATACCAATGTTTTATGATTTATATATGAAGTATTTTTTTTGAATTCATTCAATTTCTCCATTGCACATCAGGCCAAAAAAACACTCCATACCTGTTAACAAATTTCAAAATATCACAATATGTGTTGTGTGAGTTATTGCTTAGCGATATCAAATGTTCAACTCTAGGAGTCCTGGTTTACTTTTAACAGGTCCACGTCTATATTGTTTCTGTGTAGCTGGAAGTGGTGGCTCTCTTGTTCTCTGATGTGCTGTTGATAACCAAAGTGCAGAAGAAGGCTGAGAGGCTAAAGGTAGTTCGTCCCCCAGTGGTCCTGAACAGAACGTTTTGTGCAGTGCTTAAGGACGGATGTAAGTGCATGAAACACTCCAATTCTTCTACTGAGCACTCAGGCTTGTTAGTGCACCACTTAGTCAATTTGACTAGTTGAGCGGGACTCCACGTGAGTCCTGCCCTATTGCAAATAACTTGTGTGGAAAATTCCCTTTGCACACACATCAGCCTTCACAACTTGTGTGAGTGATTTTCTTAAAGGATTGTCCTAATTCTATGTCTGGAGTTGCACATTCAAGACTAACCAAATACAGTTCCTTGTACTGTACATGCAGTGTGCCATGCAAACAAAAGTGACAGATCCAATGAAATCTGAACAACACCCTCCTCTATTGACCTTTCTATCTCTCCTAGATTCTTTTGTGCTGGTGGAGATCAGCGACCTGGGCTGTGCTGTGAACGTTTACACTTTCTGCACCTCCACCTCAGAAAGATGCTCCACCTGGGTCTCCACCATTCATCAGGCACAAGTATGATGAACACCAGCTGTCATAATACAATCTGTGTTTTTCCTCATGTGGCAGTCACGCAATGTGATGGCTTACTTTATGTTAGGAATTTAATGAGACACAGATACATTGATTGAGCCTTGTGTTATGTTGATTGTCAGAATACACTAATGATTATGAGAGAGACCGAGGCACAAAGAAGACTGCTCCAGAGACGCCAAGAAATTCCTCCGGAAAATAAGATTGCCGACGATGACACAGTGGAGCAGCTGCCTGATAACTCTGAAATGAATATGTCCTTTGTGGAGCTCGTAGAGGAACCCGTTCCCATGCAATCAGTCCAAGGTGTTTCCACAGCCAAAGCCAGTGACACCGAGCATCAAAAATCAAAAGAGGAAAGCGCAAACAATAACTGCTCTGGGTTGGCGTGTCGGCAGCGCATGTTCAGTGACAGTCACAGCCAATCAGTGCGAGGGAGCTTTGCTGGTCGCCCCCCTAGAAATGGACGAGGCAGTTCGAACGAGGGGGCGAGAGAAAGCGGAGAGCCGGAGGGAGAATCAGAGGGAGAACGAGAGGACTGGGTGGAGCTGAGGGAGATTAAGGAGCGGAGGGTGACCTGGAACCATGACAGACAGACCGCATGCGACTGTGAATGCTTCCTCCCAAACCAAGGCAGAGTGGACATTTCAACAAACAAACCCAACAAACCACATGTACTCTTGGAATACCCAGAAATAGACTACCCACGCCCCGAACTCAGCACTTCTCTCCCTCCGTCACAGGAGGAGCCCCCATCCCAGTCAGAGCTGCGAACTAGCTTATCTCCCGGAGAGAGACCTTTATGGAGAGATTCCGATTTCAAGTCATTTGACCAGGAGTTCAGGAG
This sequence comes from Galaxias brevipinnis, assembly GCA_036023535.2. Taxonomy (NCBI): domain Eukaryota; kingdom Metazoa; phylum Chordata; class Actinopteri; order Galaxiiformes; family Galaxiidae; genus Galaxias; species Galaxias brevipinnis. Next base: position 8,408 of record JAVQIZ010150009.1, on the reverse strand, counting down.
ACATTCCCTGTACTGTCAGTCTGGAGAGGAGGATGCTTTAGCAGAGCATTGGAGGTTCTCTAGGAAGTTGAAGTCTCCAAGGATACAAAGGAGAAAACCTGTGAACTCCAATCAGAATGCATCATCCCCACAGGTGTCCCAAACAGAGTTGGGAGTCCAGAGAAAGCCCGCGTCGACCCCAAACACTAACTCCTCTTCAAACTCAGACTCAGACAGCAACCAGAAGCTCAAAGGGACCCGCCTGTCCTCTGGCTCTGATTCTCATCGTGTGCTGAAGCTAGGATCCTTGAACTCGAGGGCGTTTTGGAACATGCCCGCTGAGAGAGTCTCCCCAGAGCCCCAGGCCCTCTCCGAGTCAGAGCTGCTCATGGAGACGCCTCAACCAAAATCCCATAAGAAACCAAAATACAAGACCCAGAGGAGTGCATCTATTCCTGACACAATTAACCAAAGAGGGCTTAGGGTTCGCCTGCCCGCGGCCAGCAGTAGACCAATCAGAGTGGAAGTCCCTCCCTCTCCACCTCCAGGGCTGGACCTCCTGGTGTACCCCTCTCCGCTGGAGGACCTTCTAGTGCGAGCCAACGAGAGAGTGAGAGACCGAGAAGGAGTCAAGCGCATGGTGAAGGCGAACGCTATTCCCAGACCATGGAACCCCCCTTCTTCTCCCTCTATCTCAACCACGCCATCGCAGTCTCCCAGTGATGGGGACAGAGAAACTGAGTGGGAGGAGGTTCACTTGATGAGGCCCAGAGCCCCCACAGTGAGTGAGAGGTGGAGGGAAGCACTGGTGGACGGACACGAGGAGGGGAGTAAGAGCAGGTGAGAATGCATACAAACATGTTCCAAAAACTTCACACACACACACACACACACACACACACACACACACACACGTGCGGGATGGTGACAGTTTACAGAGGTTTTGGAATGCTGATGGATCGATTCTATTGTGTTCTTTTAGATAATAAAATAATTGTAGAGTAAAGTAGAAGAAAATTCTTCTAACTGTAGAAGAAAAATAAGCTATCCCAGAAGGTAATGGAAAGAGTAACAAACCAAGTCATGTTTGTGATGTCATGCAGCTCAAACCTGTACTTTAGAGATTAGATTTAGGTCCAATGTGGGTGAGCACACGCCATTGTGTTAAATTGCACCGCAGGTTTCATTCCATTGTCACTGCCTACTCTGAAAATATTTCCATCATTGCTCATTTCCATTCATTTAAGATTTAATCTATATCTTGACAAATATCAAGACTAATAGTAGACTAATGAATAACTTGCGACTCAAAGGTAATACATCTTTTGTAACTTTGATGGCCCTTGACTGTTAAGCAAAGCAAGGAAATTGATTTATTTTGCTTTTATTTATAAGGTAATATTAGCAATGAAATGGAAGTTTATTATAAATTTGCAAATCATAAACCAGCAAAATTAAACTAGAATAGATCAAACCAAACAGATTAACACAAACATATATGAACATTTTACTGAACTAAACTGAATTGAGCTGAAATTGTTGTTAAAAGGAAAAAGATTAGTATCATATTATTTTTCTCGCTTCATATTTGAATGTATGCATTCAATTTGTCAATTGCGTAGGCAACATCATTTTCCACATGCTAGCACTTTCTTTAAATATTATAGTCAAATCTATTTACGTTGATACTATTGAAATAGTGTTTCTGTATAGATTTTGTCCCCTCTTATCATTATGTTATCTTATCATTACACTGCTCTTAAAGTAGTTTGAGTAACACTCTATTATTCTATTGAGTTATTATCTTTTCTCTGAAAGAAAATCTTAACTTGCAACTTGCTACGCATTTTTATTTTTTTAAATGATTAATTTATGTTTAATGAATTGCCCTCCTAACAAGGCACTGCTGCAAAAGAGGCTATTTCTGTCAGGCAACCCAATAAAATGTATAATAATAATAATAATAATAATAATAATAATAATAATAATAATAATAACAATAATAATAATAACTTTTTTTTTTTATTCTTTTTTGGCAGCCCTGTGTTTACGGAGGGTGTGAATGTGGACTGGCCAGGCTGGTGCTTTGACGACGAGGAGGTCGTGGACCATCTGTCACCAGAGGACATCACGAGGACCGACAACGACAACGAGGGGCTTCTAGAAGGGATTAGACGAGCCCTGAGTTCAGGAGACTTTCAAAACATACCCGAGCAGGACGACGTACAGTGTAGCCAGGTTTAGTTTTTACAAGGCACTTTGCTGAGCTGGACCGATGGAAATCGAAAGAACATAATGCTTTTATTGTAGTGCATGGATTTTGTTAAAGGCAAGAGAGTTCAATATGTTTCAGATCAGATATTGTACATTTCTGGACCGAGCTGTAGTAAACATTGTAAAATTGTGTTAGTTAGTTGTCAAACTGATAGAGATGTATTAACTTGGGAAAAGAGCTTAAGTTTTAGAGTTAAAAAATATCTTACCTTTTACAGTACTTTTAAAGTGTTTTTCAATGTTAATATGTAAGATATTGTAATATACTAATTTTTAAGACAATGCCTTTTTAATTGAGATAACTTAAAACATGCACTTACTATGACTACAATAAATGTTTATTGGAACAAATTGTCCCTTTTTATTAAAATAAAAAATATCCCCTGAACTACTCAATGGGTTTCAATTTTTTGACTGTATTCAAGTGCATTGTATTATTTACAAATCATAAGAATTCAAATGGAACATAAATCAAACTCTCATAGGATTAAGTTTAAAGTGTTATTTATTAATCATAAGCATAACAATTTAACCTTGACACATTGTACACATAATAGAAATCCAACTCTTACAAAAGAACAAAATACAAAAAAATGCTACAGCAGTCTGCTATTAGGTAATATATATGTACAAAAAAAACCACAAACAAACATACAATATCCCAACCCATAGATGCAGATGTTACGTATCTTATTTCAGAGATCATTTAGATGTCAATATCTTTCATTCTGTTCCTTTCTCTGTCCTCTCTCTCATTGGAGTTGGAGTGAACAATGGTCTCCAGGGCTGGGTACAGCAGGATCCTTTTCTTCTGTAGAAAGGGGGACAAAACAATGTGAGGACATAATGTTTAAGGTAAAATAGGGGGGGGGGTCCCTGAGAATGTTTTCTGACAAACACATGCAGTGGCATCACTAGAGTTGGTGCCACTCAGCGTGGTAAAAAGTGAATTAGTATGGAGTTCTAGCCTTGTATGTAAATTGATATAGTACATGTAAACTGAGCAAAAATGGTTATATGACTTAGCTACAGGGATGTCTTTATAAAAAATTTAAAATGTCTGCTGAAATACTGCACAAGAGGTTTATAGACAGTGATTGACCCCCTGAAAGGCAACGCGGAGCGGTCCACATCGTGACGCCACTGAACACATGTGTGCTGACCCATGCAAACACCATTAAACACTATTAAAAGTGAACTCACCCGTTGATAGTTTTTGTACATCTGAGCAACAATTAGCAGCAGCACCAGAAGAAGAAAGCCAAGTCCAAACACCGTGGCAGCATTACTGGATGGCCCTGCCGTCTCACTGTCACCCGTTAAATGACCTGTGAGACACAACACCAAACACAGTCAGACTAGAGGACCAACTGATACCTATGTTCAACACGGCATGGTAAGATGCTGTCTGTACAAGTTCAAGAGATAAGAAGACTTCTGTCTTTATTAATCCGCATCCCTGTTCCAGAAACTGAAGATGGTTAACTTACTGATCACTGGAATGCTGTAGGTTACATTGCCCAGAATCCCATGGTTGCCGTAGAAGCGGCAGGTCCAACCACCTGAGTTGATCTCTGCTGCTGTGTTGATCCTGAGATCCTTGCCTTGGTGGACAGAGCTCTCTGACAGGGTGCCGTTGAAGTCATCGGTAAGGTGAACCCATTCATAGCCAGTGACCTCCGTGTCGTCACTCATGTCACAGGTCAGGATCACTGAAGCCCCACTCGAAAGTGTCTTGCTGTGAACTTGAGTAGAAATAAAAGTGGATGTCAGTTGAGTATTTAAGTATGTTTTCAAATGCCTCAAACATGCTTAACTAGGAAATATACTCAGAAAAGTATTACTATGAGTCTTATTTTTGTCAATGTCGCTAAAAATGATGTTCTTCCTTGAATATTTAGTGCAGATACAGTGAAGATGTACCTTGGGCAGTGATCAGCTTAAACTCTCTAGTGAGCTTGTGTCCATCCGCCATCCCAGAGCACCTGTATCTTCCCCCGTCCTCCACGCTCACCTCCCCCACAATCAGGGATCTATCCCAGGGACCATGGTAGGACATGGAGGTCAAGTTCCAGGTTGGAGGGAAGGGAAGCGAGTGGAACGGAGGGAGGAAGCTTTCCTTCAGCCTCTCCCAGATTACGTTTGAGACAGTGAGGCCATGGCTGAACACACAGGGAAGAGATGCTTCAGAGCCCACGGCGGCATAGACACTGGCCTCCTCCCGGGCTGGCTCAACGATCCCTGAGTGAGAGATGAACAGGTGTAACAAAGATAAATAAATCAGTGGATTAGGTTCCTGATGTTAAGGTATGAAACTGAGGAAATGATTATATATTTATATATTATAATATATACAATATTACAATGGAATATACATTGCAATGTTCCATAATGAATGCACAATTAATAGGTAACAATAAGGCATTACATTAAAAGGAACAGAAACATTTAAACACATGGACAGCGCTTGTTCAGTCTGGAGCCACACCTCGTACTATCAGACTCTGCCCAGCCTTCCCCTCTGTCCTCCTGTTGCGCACAATGCAGGTCCACTCTCCCATCAGGTTTGGAGAAGCTTTCCTCACAATAACATTATCAGCATCTGAATGTCCTGTCCATGGCTTCCCGTTGAACATCCAGCTCACTGTGGCTCCCATTGGCAAGGGTTGCATGTTACAACCAATCGAAACATTGTCCCCCTCCATTGGTGCAGGTGGGGACAATTGAACTGTTAAAGGAAAACACAAGGATGGCATATGTAAGAAAACATTTTTTTTATAGTTTCTTGCTCACATTTTCAATTTTTTTTTCAGATTAATTGATTATTAATAATAACATAAGTTCCACTTAAAATGTAATGAACATAAAAATACACCACAATTTAGTGGTTGGTGAATTCCTCTTTATCTTTGCTTACCTGTAATGACCGTAAGTGAAACCACTTTGTTAACCGGCTGCATCCCATCCTTTACTTGGCAGGTATACTCTCCACCATCTTCTATCTGGACTTGCTCTATGTGCAGACTGTAGTCTCCTCTTGCAAAGTTACCATGGGGACAGTAGACACGCTTCATCAACTCATGTCCCCAGTATTCCAGCCCACTCTTCTGTTTCCTCCAGACTGTACTGCAGACAAATAAAGAATAGACAACATTTCAACTTTATACTTTTCTACTGCAGTTCTGTGTCTGGCCGTCCATGCCAGTATAACGTTTTAGTTTTTTTAGCGTAACCATTCTAGGGACAGGTAGCTAAAGCGAAGACGGAGTGGTTCTCAGGATTGCTACCAAGTTATAGTGTAGTCTGAGAGAACCGAGGATAAAAAAGGGTTAGATAACAGCAGAGTCAGATGCAGCCAAACTTACCCTCCATTAGACTTGCTCCAAAGGATGGTGGCTGCAGAGGAGGGACAGCCAGAGGAGGTACACACACAGGGTAACACTCCCTGGGACCCGGCCGCCACAAACACCTCTGTCTTCTCCTCACACTGAGCTCCTGTAGCAACACACACACAAAAGTCAAATATGCCCGCATACAAACAAATTTAACAGATTACATTCTTAGATTGATTTTTGGATAACGCATGAACGTAGTTATATAGAATTGAAAATAGAATATGTTACCTATCACTAACAGAGTGATTCCGAAAAGCATCGTATAGTTCCAGGTAGTCAGTTCTGTCATCTCAGCCTTTGTTGTGAGTGAAATTGAATAACTGACACCAATTTCCTTGAATTTACCCTGCTCAATACAGTCAATACAACTACTGATTTTATCTGGTGAAAACGTTTGTCCGTCTCCGTAATGTCTTTCCTTGGGTTGATGTCGAAACAGTGTTTTTTGTGAAGTTCGTTTCATGTATATATAGGCTTGTGGGAGGAATTGCGGGTGGGGAGATGAGTGACAGGTTGTCCCTCTTCTAGTCATGTGACTGTAGCTCTCAGGCTGTGATTGATGTGGTTTGCTCTGTGCCTTTCTGTCACTGACGCAACATGGAAACTGTAAGAAAGAGACAAACAGGGAGACCCTTAGTCTCCCACGGATTCTCTTTTCTTTCTTTCTCTCTTTCGTTCTCTTTCTTCTTTTTTTTATGTGATTTATTTCTTTATTTTCTTCTTTCTCTTTTTGTTTTTATCCATCTTTTGTCTTTCTCTTGAAGCCTGGATTTGTTCCTTACATTTTACTTTGCAAGTCAAAGGCTTGGTATTGCAAGTTTTGGCGGACAGCTAGCCATTATAACATATTATATGATGTAGCCTCATTACTTTCCTATTGCACAAAATATAGCAAATGCCTTTTGGAAAAAAAAGACTTAATGTTCTATATTTGAAAAGGAAAGTCAGTAAATCATTTGAATGAATGAGTCTGCATGTAAGCTGCACTGTTTTAAATTTGCAGATTCATTCAGGTTTTATTTACAAGAAACCGGATGTCTGTGGAACAAAGGGAGAAGTGAACCCGTCAAACCAAGGTGTCCTTCCTTACTGCCAGTCACTATTGTCAACAAACACTGGTGAGCATATATCGTCAGCATATAAAAACCAGGCCTTTTCTGGTAACAGAGCTTTTTGTATAATCATCATTAAAATAGTGACTCACGGTCTCCTTTGACGTCTCTCTTTCTCAGTCTGTTTCTCTTCGTAGGATCTCAAAAACGAGCAGGCAGGCAGGCAGGCAGAAAGAAAGAAAGAAAGAAAGAAAAAAAGAAAGAAAAAAAGAAAGAAAGAAAGAAAGAAAGAAAGAAAGAAAGAAAGAAAGATAAAAAGTGACAATGGAAAGGGTGTAGGTGGAAAATATTGTTTTGTTCTTAATGGCAGCTGACATATTTTTCCATAATTGCTGGCAGCGTGTGACTTTGTTTTATGGCATGCAGACATTTTTCTGCGTGTTACCCTGCAAATTGAACAGGACCTCTGTATTTTCTGCTTCTTTGTGCTCAGATCAAATATATAACAGACAGTAAGACCACGACAGCCACCCCCTCACTCTCATTCTCTTCTTGTCTTTCTTCCCAGAGTCTGAATGTAGGGGGTACGCATGAATCACATGCCATGAGGTGGTCTTTCCTCCAGCAGATCTTTACACCATGTCACTTGATTTGAATGTCAAGTAAGGCGGTCATGGATAGAAGAGCCCCTCAAATGGAAACAACACTGTAGATTGATCAACACATATGTTAATCACAATGAAAAAGGAAACTATTCAAAAAAGATGTCTGATGAATTTCTGATGAAGTATCACTCATTTCTTCCGGCTCTACATCACCACGTCACTTATGCCATTTCAACATATAAGCCTACCCAATGTCAAAATATAAATAAAATAAAAGGTTTTATCTTTAAGGAGATTAATTACATGGACATTGATTGGACAATTTGATGACCTTAATGTGTTTTAATGATGGAGATTTTCTTAACTTAGCAGACTCAGCAAGAGATGCAGAGGATGTTCATTAAGGCAGACTAAGCACAGAAGCTTAATATTTAGATTTCATAATTGTATGATTGTTTATTGCACATTTTCGTATGGATTCGCATGCTAATGGTTTATACTTCATATAGTCATCTTCTTTTAATAACTTTTAAATATTTTTGTAAATTGTTTTGTTCCTGTCTCTGCCCAAGATCCTTTTGTAGCCTACTGTTATTTGTTTCAGAATTAAAGTTATTTGTTTCTATCAATAGGTGCTTCTGGTCTCTCAGTGATGCATTGTTCTGAGGAGTTTTGAGGGACTTTGATTGAATGTGCACGTGAGTTTATGCAGTTCCCGTTTCTACCTGTTTTTTTCTTTTTTTAAGTGTGTTTTCGCACTGTAAAAAGTGTGTGTGTGAGTGTGTGTGTGTGTGTATTTATTCAGTCCTTCTGTATGAATAAATAAAATCAATTAATTTAGTCTTACTGGCAGTGTGGAGGAGGCGGTGAGAGATTGAGATAAGTAGTTTCAGTTAATTTGTTGATAGGAGCTCAGATTTTCTCCCAAGACATTAGTGCAACCTATGTGGTGTATGTAGGCACAATTGGAAAAGAGACCTTGGTTCAATTTGGTATAGCTTTTAAAAATAAACGTTAATAAAAAATAAGAATAACATCCAGGACATGGATGAAACTTACTGAAAAATAAAATACACAGTACTGTGCAAAGGTTTTAGGCTGAC
>JAVQIZ010149987.1:0-24117 GCA_036023535.2 Galaxias brevipinnis | reverse complement strand
GATGTTGGAGGTTTCAGTGTTGGCAAGTATGCCTGGGCCTATCAGAACAAAACAATGCATAAAACGAAATAAGCGACGCATAATAATAAAACCGCCCTTTTTTTTTTAGCAATGTGTTGAGCCCTGCTCCGTCATTGTGAAAGTTGCGTGCAAACACAAACAGCAGAAATCAAGATGAGCGTGATTACAAATCATGAACGAAGTAGCATTTGGATGTATTTAAGGTTTTTGAGCAAACATAATTAAATTATGGCATCTTGTAAATTATAGGTTGCAGTATAATTACATTCAATAATTTAAGGGATACATGTGCACGCATACCAACCATAGGTCAAAACATAGCTACATTTGTCTGAATTATAAAAGCCAGAAGTGGAACTATATGAAGAGCCGTTTGGGAGCCGAAAGAGCCGGCTCTTATTGCTGAGCCGAGCCAAATGATCCAGCTCACTGAAAAGAGACGGAATTCCCATCACTAGGGGGAAGCAAGGAAAACTAGAGAATTTCAACGAGAATATGCCTGTTAATTGCAGTTTTATAGGCTAAGTAAGCAGATTATGTACAAATAATATTGAGCAATGATCTTGGAATGGGATCTATATTTTTTAGTTCCGAATTCTGAGAGAGTTCTGACTGAAATGTATTTTTGACACGGCGATCATCTGGCGCTGATTATGCGTCTACACGGAAGTAACAACTCAGTCACAGAGACACTAAGACTGTCACTTTTAGAAAAACTGAAAATTTCTGAATTTTTCTTTATTATTAAACGTTTAGTAACACAAATTCGGAGCATTTTACTGTAATCACTTGATTAAAAAATATACTGAAAACGTGTTTGTCCTGCCTACCTATAGTTCAGCGCTCTGATCGTTCGACTGTCTCATAGTTCGACGTGCTGATAGTTCACTCCAAGTCACGTTCAGTTCAACTCCCTGTCTCGTGACTGTTAGTTTTTGAGATAATGATACTAGGCTACGGACCGTGACACACATCACTATTGTGTAATTTGTTGAGAACAATATGACGTAAGATTGGTCAATGGAAACCAAAGTCATCAACCCATTGAGGGCTGGATTAAAAATCGCACCGAAAATAAAAGTGAAAAATCTAAATCACAGGCTTATCATCCAACTTGCGTAAATTTCATCACGACAACTCATAATATGGCTCAGTAATGTGTTTGGCCCCGATGTGCCTGTATGTACTCCCAACAACGTCTGAGCATGCTCCTGATGAGACGGCGAATGGTGTCTTGGAGATCTCCTCACAGACCTGGACCAGGGCATCAGTGAGTTTCTGGACAGTGTGTGGCGCCACTTGGCGGTGTCGAATTCACCGATACATAACGTCTCAGAGGTGCTAAATTGGATTCAGGTCTGGTGAACGTGAGGGCCAGTCAATGTAATCAATACCGTTGTCATCCAGGAAATGCCTACACACTCTGGCCCCATGAGGCCGGCATTGTCCTGCACCAGGAGGAACCCAGGGCCCACTGAACCAGCGTAAGGTATGACAGTGGGTCTGAGGATTTCATTCTGGTACCTAACAGCAGTCAGGGTACCGTTGGCTAGTACGCGGAGGTTTGTGCAACCCTCCAAGGATATACCTCCTCAGACCATCACTGACCCACCACCAAACCAGTCATGCTGGCTGGTGTTGCAGGTAGCAAAGCATTTGCCATGGCGTCTCCAGACCTTTTCACCTCTGTCACGTGCTCAGTGTGAACCTGCTCATCTGTGAAGAGAACGGGGCGCCAATGGTGGAGTTGCCAATTCTGGTGTTCTCTGGCTAATGCCAGTCGAGCTGCATGGTGCTGGGCTGTGAGCACAGGTCCCACAAGAGGACGTTTGGCCCTCATGCCACCCTCATGGAGTCTGTTTCTGACAGTTTGGTCAGAAACATGCTCACGAGTAGCCTGCTGTAGGTAATTTTGTAGGGCTCTGGCAGTACTCCTGTTCCTCCTAGCACAAGGGAGCAGATACTGGTCCTGAGGCTGAGTTGTTGCCCTTCTACGGCCCTATCCAGCTCTCCTCGTGTAATGGCCCGCCTCCTGGTTTCTCCTCTCCGCTCTGGAGACTGTGCTGGGAGATACAGCAAACCTTCTTGTGATGGCACATATGGATGTGCCATCCTGAAGGAGCTGGACTACCTGTGCAACCTGAATGGGCTGCAGGTATCGCCTCATGCTACCAGGATTGACAAGAGCACTAGCAAAACTTGAGTAAAATCAGTCAGGAAGGATCAGGAGAGAGAATACTGTGTTATGCTGTGATGATTGAATGTTCCCTTAATTTATATATATATATATATGTATATATACACACACACACACATGCAGTATATGTATGTGTATACACAAAAATCGAAATTGTAACTGGTAGATTTTAAATCACCAAGGGTCTCTTGGCTTGAAACATGAGGAAATTCCCCACTATGTCAGTGAAAGCTTATTTTAAACAGAAAGAAGCATCTGCATTTTCACTGAAGACGCAGCACGTTTCTAATGTCATCAATGAGGGGCTGCGCTGGCGAGCCCCTCACTTTCCGTACTGCTGCATGGTGCGAATGATAGGAACTTCCCAGCTATTTGCCAGGGTGGGGAAACAGATTTTGTCTGCTCAGTACTGTGGTGCTTTGTCTTTCCTATGAACTGTTGCCTTTCCATGATAGGTTTTTAGGTGAAACATGGCTGTGACTGAAGTGCTGCTCACACGCAATCATCATTTTAATTAGAATGGTCATGTAACAATGGACTTTCCCGCTCAGAATCGAAACAACAATTTAGCTTAAGTATCGGATATTGATATGGTTATATTTTCCGATACCTGATTCGAGTGTTGGAGCCCAGTATCGACCCGATACCACCAAGTAGTATTGGTGCATCTTAGGGTTGGGCAATTGGACGAATATATCGGCCACTGGTGATTGGCTGAGTCCATCGCTGGTATTTATTTTTTGGCGGGCAATTTTTGTCATTTTGTTTTGCTAATTGAATGGTCTGCCTCCCTGAGAATTCAACTCTGTAAATATGTTGATGTGTAACTCTTTTCTGTGGATTTGGATACTTTTGTGCCTATCCAGCATCTTCAAACGGTCCTTCGCTTAAGGATTTTACAATTCTGGGATTGATTTGCACTTAAGTTGAAGTCATTAAAACATTTTTAACCACTGAAGCGTATTTAAACTGGGGGTTATGTGTTCAAGGCATTTATTGGGTTTTTAACCTTTTTTGGCCCATTGTTTGCACCATTTCCAAATGACTCGACTGGTGGAGTGATCCATATGTTAAACAGCAACTTGATAGCAAATTAGCAATACCTTTTGATGTTTATAATTTAGCTTATTTAAATGCTATTTTACACTTAGTTTTGTGCTCAAAACAACTGTAATTTATAAAAGGCATTTTCCCATTAGAAAGTAAATGAATTAATAGAGCTCCTCATGTCAGTTAAACTGAACTCAATCTCTTACCTTGCCAATTTTTTTCTCCTCCTCACCTGTCTTCCCTACTTCACAGCAAGAATGTAGATGACTTCACTGGGCCCAGAGAAAGGAGTGACCTTGGGTTCATCACCTTTGATCTTACTGCTGATATCCTTTGACAGTGATTATAATTAAGAGTGGAATCAAGACATGTTGGAAACTGAATAATACCGCCTAAAATCACAAGCATGTTAATCTTTTGAGAAATACCTTCATTATTAAATTAGTAACAGACATAATGGCAGATGTAGCACAACCTTAAGGTTAGCTAGCAAAATGTTCCATGTGTTGATATTACATTAATGGTGTTGCTGTCAGTGCTGTCTGTTTACCTGAACCACTTTATGTACATCTCAAACCTATCTTTGACTGGAACGTCAAGCAGCTCTTTCTCTACATGTCTGCTGAGTATGCCACAAAAAGCAATGTAAGAACAGAAACATTTGCATCTACCCACACAATCATTGCTATCCTTATGATGGTCTGCTAGGTTAGTTTACTATTGGTAATAAAACTCATGTGCATGAGCCCTCTCATGGTGAGACGGGAGTGCACAGACTTTGGCTTCGTTTGAAGGTAAACTTGTGCTTTGGAACACATCTGCAAAGACTTACAAAAAGCCCTTTAGCTTATCAGCCCTTTGCCCTATTTTTGCTCTGACATCTTTATCTACAACTTGTAAAAACAGTACAAAAATAAGTTGTGCTTTCATGTTTTGCTTATAAAAAAGATAAAGTGTTTAGATTTAGGGACCAGCAACAACACAGTGATCACTACAGTACCGCTCAGAAATGTAGGGTTATTAAGAAAAGTCCTTATTTTTTTTAAGAATAAAAGATATCTTTCAGTCATGGTGAAGTAAATGTGATGGTCTGGGGGTTGCTTTGGTGCTTTTGAAGTGAGAGATTTGTACAGTGTAAAAGGGATTTTGAATAAGGAACGCTATCACTTAATTTTCCAAAGGCATGCCATACCCTGTGGATGGAGCTTTATTGGAGTCAATTTCCTCCTCAAACGGGACAACGACAGTCATTGTAAGAAGATCAAGAAGTGAATCTTCCTAGACCGTAAAAAAAGTCATCAATCTAGTAGGTTTTGCAGATTGATCAGAAACAGCTAGAATTCTGGTCTGTGTAGCAAATGCATTGGAGATTGTTCACTTTGTTTGCTTTGATTCGCATGCCACATTGTGGTCATTTACCCCCGTGTCCAGTAGGGCTAGAAAATGAGAGCCACCAGAACAGACATTTTAAAATCGCAGTTCAAGTTGCTTAGCATTTTGTTGAACAGGGCAAGACGCAATTGGTTAGGAAGAGAGACATCGTGGGCCACTAACTGATCGCGCCGAAGAGCACACAGCAAGATGTGATAAGGCCAGGAATCAGGCATAGCAAGAAACAAACGCCTAAGCAAAGATCTCAAATTTTTAACCAACCTTAGGTTTATTAAAATAAAAACTTGCATACTCAACATTATCCCAGAGCAATTTAGAACTCAGTCCTTGTTTCTGATATGTGTTTTGAACTAACGTGTCACTTTCTTGGATTTGCCTTTAAATTGAATGGCTCTGGTATTCCGAGACTTTTTGGCAGAATAACATCAAGTTGCACTAATGCAGTAATGTGAAAGCTGCTTCAATGTCAATTGACTACTGAAGAAGTCCACTCGCTGACACTAGTTTTGACGTTTTCTATACATTGGGTTTCACAACGATATGTCAGTGAGGTTGAGTGTTTTTAATGTGAAAGCTGCTGTGTTCTTGCCAACTTCAATTGCATACTGAAGCGGTCCAACTCATCTTTAAACTGTGGCCTTACTTACTGTATATTTGATATAGTCTTATAAATAAGTGATATTTTCTGACCTATTGTTACCTATTTTTTTGTCTTGTGGTGTATTATGGCTGAAATAAGAGAAGATAAATAGTCATATTCTGTTTTAAGCATAATTAAAGTCAAAAGAATGTAACCCCCCCCCCCCTTCAAAAAAAGGCCCCAGCTGCTCCACTCCTGCTCACTGGGAAAGTGCTCTCTTTGCAAAAGTGAATTTCAATTGGCCTGATCTGTACCAAGGGAAATGTAACAGTACACACCAACACTTGCATATAGAACGAATATGTCATAACTGAATCTTCTTTTATTTTGGTCTGTTTCATTTTCATGTTCTAGGAATTTGTCAGTCACAGTAACATCAAATATATCTCATACACGCACCATGGTTATGTGTCTTCCAGGCCCTAAACCAGGTGGTTCTGTGGGATAAGATTGTCTTGAGAGGAGAGAACACCAAGCTAAACCTCAGAGACATGAAGTCAAAATACTTCTTTTTTGATGATGGCAATGGTCTTCGGTGAGTCACCCGTATACGTAAGCAAAGATATACTGTATAAGAAGGGGTACTTTAGTATACCTGATAATCATACCTTTTTAACTTTTTTTTGTGGTTAAGATTAAGAGGAATTACCAATAGGTAACATTTTATGCATACTATGCATTATGTTTAAGGTATAGGTTTATTGATAGCAGGGGTAATCACTTATTTCTTGCATTTTAAACATGAAATAAAACACACATTATTGCTCAAACTGTGGGATACTAAGGGATTCCCAATACTGAGAAAAACCTCCACTATTACCGATCAACTCAACTAAGTACCGTGTTGTTGCGACTGTTTTAAGTTGGTAATAACTCTGAGATATAATTGCATGCTTCCTAGGAAAGTAGGCAACCAACCAAAGAACCACCTTGATTACCCATCAATTCATGTTACAATTGTAGTTATCCAAGGTGTATGTTGGGAACAGCCCAAGTTTAATTATGCACAATTATGCATCTAGAAATTAAGATTGTACTTTACAATAGATATATTTTTCTCATGTAGTTATTGTTCATGGCTACACATTTAAAGGGTTTATTAGCTTTACCTTAGAAACTATGGAATTGTTTTTATTTTAAGTCTAAAAATTATATCAACACTTACTTGGTAACAACCATTCTCTAGTGGCATGATACATCTTCTTGAACTCAGGGTATGTTCTTGCAGATGTTTTAACAATCTACTCAGTAGGTAAGCTGAAACTACCGTAAAAGGAAGCCTTGTTGTTTCCATAGTATAACCATGTTCTTACCATATTATTTGTAATAGATTAAAGCCTTGTCCATGCAGTTAACATGAACTTGTACCATATTTGTTCCACAACATTACTTACATAATTGGTTAAAGTTTTTGTTGTTTTCAGGGTGAAGGGAACAATCTATTACAAATTATATGCGAAGAACATGGTAATACCATGGAAACAACAAGGCTTCCTTTTACAGTTCAGTTTCAGCTTACTTACTAAGTAAATTGTCATGTTTTACTTAATTATATGTTCCACAACATTACTAATTGTATAGGTGCCTTTCTAGACACCCAAGGTCACCATACATGGCATAGAATGTAGAAACAATATATACAGAAATAGAACATTTGAAATGCAATAAACATAAGACAGACACAGGGGAATGGAGGCAGGAAACATTCAAATATAAAAAAGTCAAATAGAACAAACTAGGAGTAAGCTAAGGAAAACAAGTGGGTTTTGAGGCGGTATTAAAAAATGTTAATGGAGTCAGAGTTCCGAATCGCAGGGGTAATGGAATTCTAGAGAATTGGAGCAGCAGCACTGAACGCTTTGTTTCCCATGGAGCTGTCTGGTCTTGTGGATGGTGAGGAGACCAGCGTCAGAGGAGCGGAGGGTACGAGAAGGCGTGTAGGGTTGGAGGTCAGAGAGGTAGGAAGGGAATGCGAGATTTGATAGGGAGCCGATGCAGAAGAGTGGGAGTGATACGCTGCCAAGGTTTAGAGCGAGTTAGAATCCTTGCAGCTGAGTTCTGTACATACTGGAGCCTATCCAGGGCCTCATTTGATGCCCCAAATAGGGCACCATTTAAATAATCCAGGCGCGAGGTGACAAAAGCATGAATTGATGTTTCAGTAACCGCATCCGTTATTAGTGGTCTGAGTCTGGAGATGTTTCTCAGATGGAAGAAGGCAGACTTGGTGACAGCTTTTATGAGGTTCCATGGAGAATCCAAAACCACACCGAGATTTCTGACCTTGGCAGAGGACAATATGGTACAAGTTCCTGTTAACTGCATGGACCATGGTATAATCTATTACAAATTATATAGTAAGAACATGAAAATATCACAGAATCCAGCTATGCTTCATTTTACAGTACAGTTTCAGCTTAATTACTGAGCAAATTGTTAAAACATCTGCAAAAACTTATCCAGTGTTTAAGATGGTGGCCTCTACAGAATAGTTCTTACTAGGTAAGTGTTGATGTAATTTTTGAACTTAAATAAATTCCATAGTTACTAAGGAAAATCTGATAGGAGGTTTGTCTTAGTATTTCATCTGTAGTTTCTCTGTATTTACCATCTTATTTACCAGTGGTAATTACCAAATAATATACTGAAATATCCATATATTTACCAGGGGGAAACTTAGTAAATAGGGGACCGTAAAAGGAAAGGTTACCAAATATGTTTCTACCAAAACATGGTTGAAAATGTGTAATAATTAGAAATAATTTCACCTATTAACATGTATATATGTTTTTCATATAAAGTAGATTTAAAAAAAATATTTATTAGTTTCTTTGAACACTAACTTATTTTGTATGCATTTTTAAAATAATTTAGATAGACAATAAACATTAAATAAAAATCCATATGCAATTTTTGTTATAAAATGTACAAAAAACATGATATTGACTTCATAATTGGTGGAAAATGTGTATGATTGGTCGACACAGTGAAGTGGTGACTCGTATGCAAGCGGGAGCTCCTGATACGACATGGATTCACTGCAGCATCCACAGAGAGGTTCTTGCTGCCAAAGGCATGCCTGCCAGTTTGTGGGATGTTTTGCATCCAAATTAGTAATTTTATAAAAAGCAAGGACCTTGAACTTGAACATATTTTCTGCGCTTCGCAGTGAAATGGAAAGTGACCATGTCTGCCTCTTGATAGCCAACGCACCTGTGTATGAAGCAAGGGCTAAGTTCTGACATCTTTTACAAATGCAAGATGAAGTGAAGTTGTTATACATTGATCACCCATTCCCCCTATCAAATTGCTTGCGTTATGCTGTCTTTCACCTTTGGACTATTTAGCAGATATTTTTTCCTGCGTAAATGAGCTGAATCTCAGACTACAGGGGCAACCATGTTCAATGTTCCATGTTATTGATGGAATTGAAGCCAAAATAAATGTGTGTGTGGTTCATTGCGTAGAAAAGGACTACAGAACTTCTTGTTTGTACAATTTCCAGTCCAGCAACCAACTCGAAATGATAGAAAATGTCAAAAGTGACATTACAGAGCAGAGGGAATGCATTTTTGTGACTACTTTCCAGAAGTTGACAGTATTAACAACAGGATTCATTTTCCATTCTCATATGGTGCTCAAGACTCCACACACAATCTCAGTTGTTAAGCAAGAAAACCCATTTAAGATTTTTACATATAGGACCAATTTCTAGATTTTCTAGATTCATCTACGCCCAGAGTATGCATCTCTTTCCGACAGGGCAGTTAAGAGGTTAATGTCATTTGCAACCACCTACACTACCACTCAAATGTATGGGGTCACCCAGGAAATGCCTTGCTTTCCATGAAAACCCACAGTTTTATTTATCAAATGAATTGCAAAATTTATTGAAAATATTATGGTAAAATACAGTAATAGGGATATCTCACAGCTTAATTTTTTTAATAAATATATATCTGGCCGTGCCAAAAGTGGATATTGAGGGGGATGACTATGAGACGACATTTCTCACCGTTAAGCCCTCTGGAGGTGTCGTGGGCTCAAATTAACAAAACGTCTGGGATGATGGGTGCCCCCTTTAAAACCCCATTAACATTTCTGCTCTCAACCAAAGTCCATTCTAAAATATTGGTAAGTAATATTGATAACTGCTCATCTTGGAGTATGGCATAATGGATATTATAGCATCATATCCAGTGTATTTTGAAATGTCAGTTTTCACAAATAAAATGTTCTCATTTCAAGATGTAAGGGTTGCATCTAAAAATAAAATACATAGAACAGAAAGACACATTTTCATCTTGAAATAACATTCTTAATTTTATAAAAACATTTAATGTTAAGTTTATTTTTTTCATTTTTGTTGAATCCATTTCACATCTTAACAGTCTCAACCATTTTTATAATAAACAATCTTTAACAGCTTTAGCACCAACTTCTCTCTTTCTTTCCCTCTCACACCCCACTCCCCCACTTTGTCTTGTTCAGTGAGAGAAGCGAGCTCTAGCTTGTCCTGCCAGCTTGCCGTCAGGTCACAAACTGAACACAGTATCTTCTAAAAAGAAAGAATGTTTTTGTGCTTTGGCTCTTCAGCTCTGCCAAGAAAGTTGTGATTTCCGCTTGAATTGACCAAAACCGCTCCATCCTTGCCGAGTCATCTTGCATTTTTGTGCAGCAGAAGGTCATCAGCATTTGCACCAACTTGCTCAAGGAATTCCCTGAGCATGTAATGCTGATGTAAAGAGGATAACTTGTTAATCATTCACATTTTGTTCATCACCTCAGCATACTCGTCTGACAGGGTGGAGCACAGCAAGAGATGAGCTCAGGATTGTCCTCTGTCATCTTGCCAAGGCACAGTTCTCTCTCACTACCATGGCCGGGGCTCTTACTGTGGTAATTGAAGCCACTTGTTTTGAATCCTTTCCCCTCTCCATTAACATCTCCTGTATGGCCAGGTAGATTTCCTCTCCTCATGTACTGGTCTGAAGGGTGTATCACCTAACAGGTCGTCACAGAACTCTTTCTTGTCTTTGTTGAAGAACCTTACATAAGCTAACAGCTGAACATTGTTAGACACATCTGTGGTTTCATCTACAGCTAAGCCTACGCATGATACTTTATGCATTGCTTCATCGAGCTGTGCTAGCACATCCTGGGTTAATATTTCAGTTTTCTATGTGGTTGATGAGGGTGACAGGCATTTGCTTGATTTTGTTTTTTTACAAACTCCTTAATTTTTCCACCAAGTAAGGTTTCAGCTCATCTACTTGACAACCCCTTTGTTAGCAAATTCTTTTTTCATAATTTTTTTTTGGAGCAAAATCCAAGCAACCTTTTACGGGAACATTTGTTAGCACGTTGTTGGGCAGTAACTTAATGCATTAGGATTCTGGTTAGTTGATCACATTCGGTTCTTACACGGTTTATTTTTTGTGCCCTCAGTTCGGGTTTTAGTGGGTATGTTTGCTCTAACGACATGTGCTTTATCTCGTAGTGATGCTTCACATCACGACAATCTTGGAACATAGGAGACATGGTTTTGAACTGCCCATGGGAAGAATTAGCATGCACAAATCTGTCCATTCTTGATTAAAAGCTCTGCTTTGCTGTCCTAACGATTTTTAAAGCACGCCATGTGATTATCGAATTGATGTGAATGTTTTCTCTGAATCCCTTATTGCATTCCCCTTAAATTGTTTAACTGGGGTAAAACGTTCCTGGTAGCCTTCAACAAGCTTTTCACAATAAGTGGCTGGAATTTTAGCTAATGTCTCCTCAGAATTAGTGTAACTAAGTCAGGTTTGTAGGCCTCCTTGCTCGCACACACACTTTTTTTTCAGTTCAGCCCTCACATTTTCAATTGGATTGAGGTTGGGGCTTTGTGGTCGCTGCACCAATACCTGCAATTGAACATTGTGACGTGTTGTCACATTTGTGAAGTGCACCAGTTCCTCTTGCATTAAGGCTCCCCCACAACATGATGCTGCCATCCCTGTGCTTCACGGTTTGGATGACTTTTTTTTCATGTTTGATTAATTGTTGCAATTAATATTTTCTGATGTAAACAGGACACTGTTGGAGAAGAGACCTGGTTTCAGGTGATTACCCCTGTATGAATAAATAGAATAATTTCCATAGTTCGATCGTCATGGTGAGAAAAAAAGTTCTCGTTTTGTGATCCGCAATAGAAAATTCAATTAGCAATACAATTCCTTTCTATTGCCAATAAAGTATGACTTGTTCATCATCATCACCTCCTCACCCCACCACCACCACTACCACCACTAAAAACGTTCTGTCTGTAAAAAAAAAAGTAACATTTATTATCTTCATGGCACTTTAATTGCTGCATCTCTGGTTTCTTTTTTAGGGCAAATAAGAATATCACCTTGACTCTATCATGGAATGTTGTGCCCAATGCTGGAATACTGCCTCTAGTCGTGGGGTCTGGACACATCTCTTTACCCTTCCCTGATACGTATGAAACCACCAAGAGCTACTGAATGTTTCTCTGCACACATACGGAGTTGCCACGAATATACACACACATTCTCTTTATTGTCTGTAAATTTTGCAAATTCTTTCATGATTTGTAATAAAAAAATAGACAGGTATTTGTTTGTGTTTTGTACAATAGTTGCAATTGTGTGAATTAAGAATTGACTGCAATACTCTTGAAGAAACAATCAGACATCTTAAGTCGTCCACCTGTTGTCTGGATACTCTTCCCACAAGCTTCTTTAAAAAGGTATTTGAGTGCCTGGCATCAGATTTATTGCAAATAGTTAACTGCTCTTTCCAATCTGGCATCTTTCCAACGTTCTTGAAAACTGCAGTTATTAAACCTCTACTAAAAAAGCAGAGCCTCGATTATTCAATAATTAGCTACTACAGATTTATTTTTAACCTGCCCTTTATAAGTAAAATCATTGAGAAAGTTGTTCTACAACTCTAGATTATTTTTTATTTGTCACTGGCTGGCATGACACCTTCCAGTCAGGATTGAGACCATTTCATAGCACTGAAACTGCTCTTATTATAGTTTCAATTACATCCATAACACAACACTGACTCTGGCAAGACTTCTATCTTTGTCTTCTTGGGTCATAGCGCTGCTTTTGATACTGTTGACCATAAAATACCCCCCCCAAAAAGCTTGGAAAAACGGATTTGACTCTCCTTAAGGGTCTTAAACTGGTTTAAAGAAACTATCGGCAACTTTTTTTCATATTAAAGGATTATCAATAAATTTATTCTGACTGCACATTGTAATGTCTATGGGAGAATGAAAAAATGGCGGTTCAGATCAGTCCTCTTGGAGTCTCAATATTTAACACTAAATTGTCTGCCACCGGGCACAATCTCCCGCGAAACTGACGAATTACTTTACTAGATCAGGAAGAGATGCCCATACTTGGGAGTATGGCTGCTGATTGTGCTAGTGATATGCTGTGACCACGAGCATTCTGCATGTCTTCTTTGCGATGGTATGGGAAAGTAATTACTCTAAACAAACGGCAGGGGTCGCCAAAATCACCTCCTTCAGATAAACTAGTAACTGAAGTCGTATCTAGAAAACAGGAACTACTTTGTGTCCATTTGCAACTATGTATCTGAGCTAATCAATATGACATGAGGAGTCCCTCAGGGCTTAATTTTTGGGACCTTCAATATTCAATCTTGACATGCTTCCACTAGGTCCAATTATGCAAAATAACAATATTGCCTACAGTTATGCAGATGATACTAAATTATACATAGCTTTTTCACCAAATGAGCACCGGGATATAGAATCACTATCAGTGCGTTGAACGTTGACTGGATGTCCTTCAGCTAAATAAGGAAAAAACTGAGCTAATTATTTTTGGTGCTAAAGAGGAAAGGCTAAAAGTTAGCACACACCTTGAGTCCATGTCTCTGTAAACTAAAAACCATGCTAGAAGTCTTGGTGTCATCATTGACTCAGACCTACATTTCAACAGCCACATGAACTTGGTAATTAAGTCAGCCACTATCACTTCAAAAATATAGCAAGACTCAAATGACTCTTGCCCCAAAAAGACTCCTCCCTCCCAAAAAAAACACTTAGACGACTGCAGCTTGTTCGGAATGCTGCGGCTAGACTTAGACCAAAAAATATGATCATACTACACCAATTCTCAAATCACTACACTGGCTCCCTGCCTGTCAGAGAGTTGATTTTTAATTACTATTGCTCACCTACAAGTCACTAAATAATCCGGACTAAAATACATTATCGACATACTAATACAATATTAGACATGACAAACGTGTTTTCAGTTGTTTTTTTTTAAATCAAGTGAAACAGTGAAACGCTCCAAATTTGTGTTTATAAATGTTTATTAATCTTCAGTTTTTCTAAAAGTGACAGTGTTATTGTCGAAAAAAGGTTTTTAATTTTACTGAGTTGATACTTCCGTGTAGCCAAGCGCGGTCTTCAAAAAGCTCAAACCTCCTATGGCCAACTTTGACATTAGTTTGCTTCTTTATAGTGAGAGAAATAATGGATATGTTGCTGCAGATACTTTGAAAAACTCACTGCCTTTACAGTTACATGGTCGTTTACCTAAATCAAGGCTACACTATTACAAATGTGTACTCTGAAAACCGGGAACGTGTCATCGGCGGAGCTTTTTCAGGGCGCAGTCCTAAACTACAAAATTCTACGGCTCCAATCGACAGCCTACTGCTTGCAATTGCATTTGTACACGAATAATCAGTGCCCGATAGTCATCGTGTCAAAAATACATTTCAGTCAGAACTATCTCAGTAAAGATCATTGCTCAATATTATTTGTACATAATCTGCTTATTTAGCCTATAAAGCTGCAATAAACAGGTATGTTCTCGTTGAAATACTCAAATTTTCCTTGCTTCCCCACAGTTATCGCCCATTTGTGCTTGCAGAAGTCACCACCACTCTCTACCCAACAAACTCCTATATTATAGGCCTATATTTCATTTATAATGATGATTATGGTGTATTTTTTGCTGTCTAATTCCGTGTAACTTTTGCAAGTAGCTGATCTGCCAATTTCTGCAGTCTGCTCTACAAACCTAAACCAGACAATAAACCATCTGACTAATAAATAGGTTTTCTTGATGCACTGATTTTTAATGCTCGCATCAGGAAAACAAAATATGAAAGGGAAGGTCCAGCTTTTCTCAGGGCAATTGATGTGATACCTCAAACTCTTATGCATAGTTCTTCATTAGCATAAGTATTTTAAATATGAATTTTTTTTCAAATCCACTAGGAATAATAATATATTCTTAATTGCCTTCATACTTAAAATTACCCCTCTGCAGTCAAGAATGCAACAACTAGGTTGCCTTTTAGCTTGGTACAGATAATGTTACCAATGAGCATCACTTACGTTCACAATCAATCAGCATAGCTAAAGTTGAAATTGTATGTGTTATAGCCAAACTGACTGACATAACTATACATAAAACAATGAAAATATGTCTCGCTTTATGGATCTCAATCAACACGACTGAAATCTAAACCGAATCTTGCTAGCAAGCCATAGTGGAGAATGACGTTTGTCAGGACAGAAGTATAACAAAGTGAAGGTACAGAAAACTTTGAGGGGGCAGATCTTCTTTTGCCTTTGAAAAACGTTTACTTTTTTTTGCTGAATATTTTCATGAGGCCTTGGTCTAGTCAGAGTTGAAAGGCCACGATGGAACTTTTTGATTAAAGTTAGTTGCGAGTCAAGTAAAGTACATGACAGGTATTTTAAATATATATATTTTTTACTGATTGGTTAGTCCCATTAAGGTCATGTCCAGACAGGGGTTTACTTCAAAATGAATCAAAGTTTGACCCTCAAAAATAATGGGGACAGTGAGGCAATTTCATTTGAAGACAAGGAGTGCAGGGCTATGTTCGTTTCTTATTTTAAGGTACCTAACTGAGTGAATGATCCGGAAGTATCTAAGTGGCAGCCATGCTAAGTACTGTTCGAATTCTCGAAGTGCTAAGGAAATGTGCCTCGGTGCTTCCTAATTTGTGTACTTTAGCATAGGATGCAGTGGACCATCCTTTACGAAAGGAAAGAAGAATATGCCGCCCCACAATTCCTTGTGGCAGCAATATTTAAAGCCATACACCATTCAGCCGTTGATCGACATTACCGACAAGGGATGCAGTCCATATAACCACTCTGTTTATTAAGCATTTTCCATCTGATGTTAGCCTTAACTTGCTAATATGCTTATTGTTTCCACATTCATTCGTATTCATGTTTTCAAACGCCAGCAAATGGTAACGACTGTAGCCGATTTTTAAGCCTAACATAAATGCGTAACTTACATGCCTACATTAAACAATAAGGCTTCATACAATCATTTTCATTGGGATTCATGCGTGGCAATAAATATAAGGTGACAGGGGGACGAGGACGTTAGCAACCATTTTGAATGTGACATATTTTATTTCACTTTTGGGACAGTTAGCCTATATTCTCTTTTTTAATTTGAAATCCAACCTTAATATATTTCTTCGGCTTGCCCTATAGGCTATGAAACAACACGGTGACAACGCCCTGGCGAAGTAATCTAAAATGTGCTTTTTGTAAGATATCGTTAATCTACAGGACATTGTGGTTTCTCATCGAACGACTCACGAAGACCACCGTCGCATGATTACATAGCCTAGTGTAAGTGCAGACGGACTCCTTAGCAACGCGATTGTCTTTTCCTAAGTCCTTATGAATTCTCCTTTATATCTTTCCATAACTTCATGACGTTTTCCCTCAGGGTTAAGGAAAAGTACATAGTGGACCAGGGACGGATTATCATGACAACGGGCCCTGGCCACAAAATCGCCACGGGCCCCCTGTGCAAATCAGTTTTGACTCGTGAGTCGGTGCATTGGGGAAGCATATAAGGCTGCTAAATTTCAAAGCTAAAGGCACGGAATTGTTCATTATAGGCACTCCTGATAATTACACTTTTAACAACAAACAAACGCGTGCTAAACAGGACGCCTGAGTTTACATATTTTGTACATTAATCTAAAACCCCCATAATGTACAATGCACACGTAAATTCAAAATACAGGCTGTTCTGGCAAAACCGCCTGAATGCAGCCACATTTTGGTCATCACCATCTCCGCCAACAAAAATAAAGCCTTTCATCCAAATTCACCGCTGCATTCTACACATAACTATGCTAAGTTAACATAATCATGCAATTCAAGTTAATATACTATACTATAATATACATGACCAGCCCCTTCGTAAGTAATCTGAAAGACCAATTGCAGGTCCTTCCACTTACTATTCAAACATATTATATCAAAATATGCAACTGATGACCAAAAATAAACCCCACTTCATATCATCTAAGACTACAGCAAATAACTGGCTACGGCAAACCAGTGACGGAAAATTTACTTACCCTTGTGGTTGAGCCCACTAGTCTTAATAGAAAAAAATCCATAGTATGGACCATGTCAGTTCTTCTTTTCAGCATAAGAATTGATGATTTTGTCAAAAAGCACTCCTTTTTAACAATATATATATAATTATATATATATATAGTACATACATATACAGTACATGTGTGTTTCAATATAATATGAATTGTAATTCTACACCTCATTGTTAGCTTGAAGTTGCTAGCTGCTAACGCAAAGGAAATCCCTCCCAGTCGTTGCACAGTATGCTTGGGAGAAATTATAGGTCAAATTGAGGTAGATTGAGACTGGCACTGACACAAACGAAACGTTTGGCCGCATCGACCTGTGATATTCTCGCTACATGATTAGCGAACCATCAATGTCTTTCTTAATCGCAGTCTTTTTCAAATGTTTTTTAACTTCTTCAGTTTACGCTTTGCCGACCCACTAAGTATGCGTTTCTCCATGTTGACCGCGAAATTTACATTTGATGTGATCTATCATCATTATGAGATTATGTGATTTAATCGGCTAATTTACAAAACATTCAAACAATTTTATAATCATACAATATTTTCAGAATAACATTTAACCAATTCCAATATATATATGTATATATATATAAAAAAAAATACTTTACACATAAAGAAAAAATATATAATAATAAACCTTAAAGCCAAGGGCCCCGGACACGTGTCCACTTTGCCCCTTGCGGTAATCCGTCTCTGCTCACCAGTGGCGTAAATATAGACAGTGCAGCTGCACTGAGGCCCATGGAGACAATGTGCCCCTCAATTACATAATAAGCAGAAGATGGGCACATCAGGTGGACTTCAATTGTTGCTTTGGATACATTCTTAGTCTGTTGCAATTCAAGTACAACACACCATGTCAGTTTATATATATATACCCTCAAAAATAGCGCTATATACATCATGGTTTAAATTGTTTTGTAAAATGGTAATTTGTAACTAAATTATATTATACATAAACTATAAATCCTATCAAAAAATCTATTACATTTTAAATGACTAATTTCTTATTTTCTTAGGTATTTTTGTCATATACAGCTATCAAATGTTGATTGCTGGGTAATATGTATATTAATGTCCAATGTCAAGTCTTTAATTTGATAGATAGTTTAGTTGCAGTTTGGCTGGCATCATCGTCGGCATCGCTGCCCTCAGTCGTGTGTCAACAACCATGCAGCAGGTTAGGATAGCAAGCTAGATAGTCCTAAATAATCGTAATGTTCGGCTATTGTGTTAGTCAGATATACATTTCAAGGCAAGTTACATTAAGATAGGCTGGCTTACTAGGCTACAAGTCGGGTATGGTCGCTACCAGGTGGATAGCCAGCCTATAAATTATTATGGTAAGCTAGCTTCTTAAAACATATGTAACTTCTTAAAACATATATGTTCTGTCAGGCTTTTAGCTCCTCCTAACCTCCTTTTATTGTTGTTGCCTACTGATTTTAATATGCATTGTAAAGTGTCCTTGGGTTTTGGAAAGGCGCTCTTAAATTAAAGTTATTATTATTATTATTATTATTTAGTATGCTAGGTATGCTATTCCTAACATTAGATAACCCTTTCACGCTCACATTATTGGTTGCAGGCCCAAACAGTCAGACTGAGACTGAATCAGAACTAGGCAGTTCAGTTGCAGTCCCAAGTAGCCCAACACAAGTAGTAACACCTACTGGAGATGATAAGAGGTGAGGACCAGGTTGAGGTAATGCCAGTCAGTGATCCAGAACAGGAACAGGAGGAGCAACAGCCACTACAGCCTTACGCTATTGATTGGGGGCGTTTTGATGAAAATATTTTAGATTATATGTTATATGACAATAACGGGGTCTTGTAAATCTAGTGGTCCTTTGCCAAGAAATCAATATAATCATTGTTTTTACGAGGGGTTTTATCATACATGCACAAAAGCCAGTACCAAACTGCCACGCAGCTGGCTTTGCTACGCTCCAAAATTGGATTGTGCATACTGTGAGCCATGCTGGCTATTTGGAGACTGCAGTTCACCCCCAATAACAATGCATGGGTGAAGGGAGTCAGAGATTGGGTGCATTTGTCAGAAATGTTTTTACTCCATGAGTCCTCTCAGTTGCATGTTGGAGCCTGTGAGATGTATGAACAGTGGAAACTCCATGGCACGATTGAAGAGCAGTTGGAGTGGGATGCTAGTAACGCGCCGCTATTTTGGAGACAAGTGCTGGAACAAATAGTGAATGTGACACTAACACTGGCTACTTGCAACCTAGCGTTCCGAGGGCATAGGGAGCTATTGGAACAGCCAAACAGTAATTTCTTTTCCATTATATAGCTGCTGGCTAGCTATGACCCTGTGCTGCAAGAGTTGATCAAACAGCCCAAGGGTTCAGTTAAATACTTCAGCCCTTCCATCCAGAATGAGCTAATATATGTTTTGTCACAGCGAATTAAACATGACATTACAGCTGAAATAAACCAAGCACCATTTTTTTCAATATGGATACTACTCAAGATCTGTCCAAGCGAGACCAGCTTAGCCAAGTATACCGATACGTCACCAAA
The DNA here is from genome assembly GCA_036023535.2 of Galaxias brevipinnis. Lineage (NCBI taxonomy): Eukaryota > Metazoa > Chordata > Actinopteri > Galaxiiformes > Galaxiidae > Galaxias > Galaxias brevipinnis. The sequence goes on along the minus strand of JAVQIZ010149987.1, from coordinate 4,813 downwards.
GTAAGAAATCCAATGCACATAATCAAAGTCATAGAGGCATTTTTGGGATTTGAGGAGACAGCTGATACATCTGCAAGCGAGCTGGAAAACAAAATCCTCGGCAGCATAAAAAAAATGGCCTTGATATTTCTAAATGTCGTGTGCAGCCCAGCAAACGTTTAAAGTCAGGGAGACAGTCAGATGAGGTCTAAAAAACGTCCGTTAGTTCAGACCCACTTTTATACGTCTGGTGGACGTGCAATAAGGGTTCAATCTCTGAATGTCTAATTACGACCCCTTTTGGATGTCTATGGATGTGCAAAACAGGTTTGATGTTTGAATGTCTGACTGGGGACCCTGTTGGACGTCTCTGAACATGCAAAACAGGTTCGATGTTTGAATGTCTGACTGGGACCCCTTTGGAACGTCTGTGGACGGTCAACATCTGAACGTCTAATAAGGACACCTTTTGGACGTCTGCAAAACAGGTTCAATAACTGAACGTCTGACATTAAACATTACACTTGCTACATTAAGGCAACTGATTAAAGAAAAGCAAAAAACGAGTTCGGGTCGGGCCTGAAACCATACATTTTTCACGGGCCGGGTCATGCCATGGTGTCAGAAGTGGGAAAGCTAAATCATAAATAACAAAACACCGTGCCAACAATTCAGGCCATCTGCACAAATGCACCTGTGAGTACACGGCGGCATCATATCGTTATTCTATAGTGAGTTAGCTAGTTTACAGTTAGCATTGGCATTAGCACCTAGGCATGGCTACATGTTCTGCAGTGAAGGACATTGGAGACTGGAGCATGAACTGGGAAATTCACGGCTAGGAGTAGGACATTTTTGACAATGCGTGACTGGCTGTTCATGAGCCTCATGATGAGGAAAATAAAATTACTGCCTTCATTAGGACATTCTGGTTGGTCTACAAGCCTTTGCTTTGGTGACAATATGTTGTCTGTAACTTACAGTGTAAGGATTTGAGATTACTGTAACTTAAAGTATAAGGTTTTGAGAATAGCACACTGCTGAAATCTGAGGCGATTTTTCAAGGGAAGGTAACTTATATTTGTGATACAACAAATTTGTATCACCTGACATAACTATTTTGTCACAACCCCTTGTTCTTTAACGGTAGACATTTCATAAAAGGTACGCTAGCTAATGGCTAAAGTTAATGCATACCAGCTACTGCAGTCACGTTTGACATGAGTCTACCATGATGTCTCACTATTTGCAGTTGCAAGCCTTTGGTAACAATTTGTTTACTGTAAGGATTTGAGAAATAGCACACTTCTGTATAACCTACCAATTGTGGTACATTTCTCTATAATGTTTTGCTATGCGTGTATATTTACGACCACTAGCCTGTTGCATCAAAACAATGCAAGCATGCTGATAGAGAAACGTGTCCATGAACAAACTTTAGCTTCTAAACGTAGTCTGGTCAGATCGATATTGTCTTGACGAGAGCCAAGACAATCTTCTGTCACAGCAAAGTAACGAGCAAAACCTTCTAAGAGTTGGCTCTTGTCACGCAATGAAAGCGGAATGGATTCATTTGGAGATTGATGATCAGCCAAAATTGGCATAGGTTTATTTTATGAATTTAAGGGCTTGATAAACCTTTATAAAGTGAAGGTGTCCATAAATAAACAAAAAATTGTAAATAAGGTCTAATGATTCTTAATCACAAAACTAATGATCAGTCAGGAATTGGTGTTTTTGAATACTAATAGGCTACTAATAGTTCTTCACAGAACAAAATGCACAAGAAGCCTACCTAACTCTAATTTACAATAACTCACTAAATGTTTACAACTGGGTAGGTGATCCGCTCGCCCAAGACACGTTTTAAAAACCCCCGTCAACAAACAGGGTCTGTAGCGCAGTCCACTTGTGCTGCGGTAAGGCGGTCTGTTCAATTACTGGAAGCATCACATCTGCCTTTGCCCATGAAAATGCATTTTATAGTGATATAAATAGGCCTACTTTTTTGTTTTAAACTATGTTAATAGTTTTTTCTTTTAAATAGGCCTAGGCCTATTTATTATTTCCATGTCTTGGCCAGGTACTGCAATTAGTATAATGTGCCATAATTAAAAGTATTGCTTGTTTTAAATAATTTAATTACCACTGTTATTTTTTGTAATGTTAATTGTTTGTTTTCTTGGCTTGAAAGCGACATGCCACAGAAGTTTTTTGTAACATTTAAAAAAAGCAGTGTATGTTGAAGTATATGGAATTTAATTTATTGTTTTGTTTTTTAGCATGGTATCGAATTGGGTATCGAGAATTGTGGAATTTCACTGGCTTTGGTATTGACTATCCTATTCTATCTTAAATCCTATTTTCACAGAAAATAACTAACATCTTCACAGTAGATAGTTGGCTCTTTTTTGAAATTGTATACAGAACACTGTTAAATTACAATGACAACTGTGCGTACCCCTCAAATTTAAAAATAGTCTACAGCTGTTTGAGTAGGTCAGTACACTATAATAAATGATTCTGTGGTCATGTAGATTTTAAATAATGTATTAGGTGAAATATATTCAAATATATTCAATACAGTTGTGTTCTTGATTTTGTGGCAATTATATAAGTACATTTGAAATAAAAAGATCACTTTTCATATATTCTAGTTAAATAAAACAACCATTCTGTCTACATGATTCCAATAGACAGACTACATTTCTGGTATTGTGACATCCTTGGCTATTAGTAGGACTATTGCTGCCTCCTTGGCCCACTAAACGGCGCTCTGCGGCCCACCAGAACTGAGAATGGGGGTTCTAGAGCATTCTAATCAACTATACATTTTCTAACAACTGATGCAGTTGTTCTCCAGTCAGCTTGTAGTCAATTGCGCGTCATGGCTCAAACCATGTGGCTGCGTGCAAGAATGGGAAAGGCTACAAAGCGATAACCATGTGTTTTAAAGTGACAGTGGCCACAGTGCAATGTATCATCAAAATTTACAACGAGTTCCACACTGAATTGTGTGGTAGGAAGCCAAAAGTGACCCCTACACTGGCAAGAATGGTAGTGCAAGAGGCCAAGAAGAATCCAAGGATCACCACCAAGGCCACCCTGAAGAATCGGAGCAATTCTGGTACCCACATCTCAAGGCAAACACTCCAGCAGACACAACACAAGGCTGGCCTCCATGGATGCTGACCAAGGAGGACTCCACTTCTCCTAGACAGGAACACAAAAGCTCGTCTAGCCTTCACAAAAGCTCACCTGGACAAAGAAGAAAGCTTATGGTCATCAACTCTGTGGTCGGACGAGACAAAAATGTTGTTGTTTGGACACGTGACTTGAATTTTGTTTGCCGAAAGAAAGGAGAAGCATTCAACCCCAAGAACAGCATCCCCACGGTCAAGCAAGGTGGTGGGAGTGTAATGCTTTGGGGGTGTTTTTCAGCCAATGGGCCAGGCAACCTTGTAAAAGTAAACTGCATCATGAGAAATGAGGACTACATGAAAATTCCGAAGGGAATCATCAGGCAGACTGCAGAAAACTTGGTCTTGGGCAGCACTGGACCTTCCAACAAGACAACAATCCGAAACATACAGCCAAAGTGGTCAAAAAATGGTTAACAGAAAACAATGCCAATATTTTGGAGTGGCCCAGCCAGAGTCCAGACCTGAATCCCATCGAGAATCTGTAACTCATCTCAAACCCAGCTTCTTACGTTTGGTCCATTTATGGCTCACATACATTTGGGCCACTAGCCTCTCGCCATAACACATCTTAAACCTGGCTTCTTACATTTGGGCCATTTATAGCCCACATACCTCTCGCCGTAACTCATCTTAAACCCGGCTTGTTACATTTGGGCCATTTATGGCCCACATACATGTTACTGCTGCTGGAACTGAGCCATAGGTGTCGCATCAGTCCCATGTATGGCCAAGATCGGCTTGCTATCTGGATTCCATATAATGGAAGCTTGACTCAACTAAGAAACGCGACACTAGGAAATCTCCATGAATTTGAATAAACCAGTTACGTTACTAATCCGTGAACTGACGTGTAATAATCCAAAAATCAATAACGATTATGAACATTGTCATAACTTAAGCATGAAGCAGTCACGTTACAAGTGAACAAAAGACTCAGTCCCTAAGGGTGAATTGCTCATTTATGTTTCCTGATCTCTCATGCCTAGCAGCTATCACATGACCAGGGAACGAAAGACTTATGCTGTGTTTCAATAGCCGTTCAACATGCTCTCGTTGACTTCTCCTTGACACTTGCCCTCTGGGGAATCACTGCCGCCATCTTAAGTGTCGTTCCATTAAAAATCTGAAGTGAACTTGGTGAGATCGACTCTCGGAGGGCTGAGGGAGCGAATGAACCACGATGGTCACGCCAAAGTTGTATATCACCCACAATGCATTGCTGTTATGCATTGGGTGCAAGAAAATACGCAATGGTTAGGTGGCAGTAATGCACGTAAAACGCCAGTTACTCACCACCAAAGGAGAAGGTATCATAAACCCCTAGCAGTAATAATTAGGATAATCATGATACATATCACAAACAGAAACATTTATTAATCTGAATTTATTAGAAACTGACACGGCTGATTGCACAAGCCTAATTTAAATGGGTATGCAGGTATTTCCGATGATTTGTTAAAAGCAGAATAGCGCAAAGCCTACAACTTGCGGCTGATCAATGACAGTTCGAGCTGAAAGTGTTCAAGGGCAGGTTCGTTCATTTAAATCCCCCGACCACTTTCCCTCCGTTCTGCAAGTGGCCTCCGCGCAACATATGCTGTTACGTCATACCAAGGGCTGAGGGTAAGTGA
>JAVQIZ010149964.1:0-10358 GCA_036023535.2 Galaxias brevipinnis | reverse complement strand
CACACACACACACACACACACACACACACACACACACACACAGATGTACACTGTGGTCCTTTTGAGCCACCATATCTTGGGGTCAATTACCATTAGCGATTACAGATACATCCATGTCCTCATTAGGCAACGGATATCATGGGAATGAAAGCACTCACAAGTGGACTGCTTCAGCATTGATTACAATTCTATTGTAATTGCCAAATTAATAGCTGGGGGTGTTATTTGTTGTTGTCGTAATCGTTTATCAAAGGGGTGAGACATATTTTTTTTACAGCCAACACGCTTCAATGAAAAAACGATCTCACTATGTATAAATTACTTTCGTTTATTTGTTTGTTTTTCCGGCAGAATATTTCACTGTCAGCACTGACTAAATCCTCTCTCAGGCTAAAGTTTCAACGTGGGGGAAACATCGCCTTTCTACTTTACGAATATTGAATCAAAAATGAGCCCTCGGTCTCTCATGTAAACTGAGCCACACAGAGTCTATTCAGAGTTGGTTTTCAACCCCGGCTCCCCCTGGATAGGAGGCGTTGGGACAACCAGCTGCAGGATCCTGCAGCCTTACAAACCCCTCCTGGGTTCCTCTGTGACCACTCTATGAGAGGACAGAGAGAGAGAGAGAGAGAGAGAGAGAGAGAGAGAGAGAGAGAGAGAGAGAGAGAGAGAGAGAGAGAGAGTACCTGTTCCTGAGAGGTGGAAGCAGCCCCACAGTTTCCTTCAATCCATTTGACCTCTGGGTGACGGCGTGGCACACTGTACTGGGCTACAGATGGCTTGCTTTCACCTCACTGCTCATTGGTCACCCAGGTACAGTTACTGCCACCCTGCTCCGCCACACACACACACACACACACACACACGCACACACGCACGCATGCACGCAAGCACACACACAGACAAACACACACACACAGACAGACATACACGCGCTGGCCGGCGGTGCCAACTGAGAGGTCCTGGGGCTGGCACAGGTCCAATGGCCCTGGGCACACAGCTCAATGCTGCTGGAGCTCCTTTAAACCGCACATCCATTCCCCCTCCGTTGAGTGGCCGGAGCCCAGAGCTTTGGGAGCGGCTGCACTTGGCTACGGCGGTGCCATTGCTCCCTGTGCGTTTAGTCTCACACGTCACAGTCAGACGAACAGGTGGGACGTGCCTTGATGCGGAGACATCTTTATCCAATATGGCGGACACGCCTGCTCTTGGATAACCCGTTTCATTTGTACTTAGGGGGCCTGTCACTGATCAGAATGCTAAGAGGCAAAGCCCTAATCCCCCGTTCAGCCTGTGTTCGGTTCGCTGTATAATTGTCTGGTGTATCTTTGCGGGGAAAAACCATGGCAAGCAAATTTTTTATGCATTTGGACAAATGCTGTGTTTGCTGTTTATAAGATCCATTTCAAGCCACTTCGTGACTGCTTCTCCCTTCACCCCACCCATCAGTTGTTAGCGCTCTTTCCCCCCCCCTCTCTCCTCCCCCTCTCTCCCTCTCTCTCTCTCTCTCTCTCTCTCTCGCACTTTCTTTCTCTCTCCTCCTCTTTGTCAAATGCACACACAAACATCCACATAGAAAGACACACAGGCAGATAAGGCATACAAACTCTGCCCTACAGCACACACCATCTGCAGTATCACTGTAGTGGGGAGCAAGAGAGAGTGAAAATAGACAGAGGAAGATACACTGAGAGTAACAAAGAGGGAGGGAGGGAGAGAGACAGAGAGAGAGAGAAATAGCATGAAGAAACCTACGCTTTTTTCATACAATAACAAGCATACAGCACTGCTAACTGAAGCGCCCGAAGCTGAGATAAACAGAAAATAAAAGGCTACATAAACACACACACAAAAAAAAATTGACTTTCACTGAATAACCTCTGTTGAAAAACCTCCGGAGATCCAAAATGCACTTTTCAAGGCATGCGCAGCACAGGCCTAGTATCAAATGCAGTTCCAGACCCAGTAATCATGTGAACGGGCGCTCCACTGTCCGCGGAGGCTGCCCTCTGCGTGCTACGTGTCTAGCTCTGAGATCAAAGCCCTAATGAGGATGGCTGCAGCAGGGGGGTGGGGGGTTTAGGGGAGGTAGACCAGGAGGACGGCTCCGGAATCACTTGGCTGTGACCGGCTATGGATCACTATGCCAAACACTTGGCTCCGCCGTCAAGGTCAAGGACTTAATGTGGCTTTGTTCAAGCACAAATTCACATCATGGAAATGACAAAACAACATTAATGGAATTTGTTGCGGCTGTCAGATTACACCCTCAAATGGGTTTCGGGTGCCCCCCCCCCTTCTCTGCCCTGTGTTTTCTTGACAACAATCCCTCTTTGATGTGCTTGACTTGCCCGTCGGAGTGGGACCTCCGCACACGGATACACACACAGACACGGAGTGGAACACATTTACACATCCCAACACAAACACAGGTGCGGTGTCTCTCTTTCACATACACACACACACACACACACACACACACACACACACACACACACAGGAGAAGGGAGAGGGAGACGAGCCGGGAGACTGATCCCCAGGTTATTAATAGTGCTCAGGCTGACATTCGGTCACACAGAGGGCACAAGTTGATAGGATCCCAGAGAGAGCTGCAGTTTGTCTAGGCAAGTGCGTATGTTTGTCTACGATTGTGTGTTTGTGTGTGTGTGTGTTGTGTGCTAATACAGACATAGGGCAGCGAAGGCTCATTGTCTTTGAAGCAGACAGTGGGAGATGAAAGAGCTTTCTTTCACTTATGACATGGGCCCTACCTTCCCTTCCCCTCACTCTCTCTCTCTCTCTCTCTCTCTCTCTTTCTCTCAGTATCCCTTTGCCTTCCTCTATTCCTTCGTTCCTCCCTTCTTTTCTCTTTATTGATGCGTGCTGCCTGTACCACTCTGCTCTCTAAAGGAAATGGATTTTGCGTAAGAGATTTCTGTAGCACTTTTGCCTTGTTGGAAGTCCCAGGGCTCTGGACAAAGGGTCAATCTGCCGGAGCACACAGTACGTCTCTCCTCTCCATGCCTCCATGTATCGATCCCGGGACATGTCAAAGATTGACTTTGACTTGGCTGAAAGACGGTGTTCATGGCCACAATAGCCACGATTTGTTCAACCCTCTCTTTCCTGCTTGAATTAACGTGTGACCCAGTAAAGAGATAAACCGAGAGGCGGGGGGAGGAAAACACCACGAACCACACAAAACAAATCTGTTGTGACCAATTAGCCACGAGGTCCGCCCCTAGCGCAGTCATTTGTGTTAGCTCAGGCTGTCCCCTCCAAAATCCTCCCTCTGGAGAGAGCCTGTCGAAATGTGAGGGAACGCGCTTGTTGTGGCGGTTGTGCTACTTCTGCCCAGGCATTGGGATGCAAAGCAGTAATGTCGGGGAATGGTGCAACGCGAGAGCAATAGACGGAGGCTCAGGCCCAGCCGGCTGGCTCCTCGTCCTCGCCGTCCGCGCCCCGCCCGCCCCGCCAACACCGACCGAGAGGGCTCTCTTGCTACCGTCAGACTACAATGAATCCTGATGGGTAATGCGGTTTCTATTAGGTCCTGTCTGCAGGCACCTTCTTGGCCTTGTGTATTACACAGGCCCAGCTCCCACTTACTGGAGTGTGTTTAATTCCCTGCTACGGGGCGTTCAGGTCAATATGCTGGAATCTAAACCCCAGCGCCCCACTCCTTCTCTCCTCCCGCTCTCTCAGATTGGAAAGAGAGAATATTGGGTATCAGGGTTGGCTTCAATTACGAGCCAGTGCTAGCGGTGCAGGGGATGGAAGGATGGAGGGATGGGGTGAGGGCGGAGGGGGCCGGAGATGGGCCCACATCTTCCATCACAGGCCGACATCCACTCCGGGGTGCTACATTCAGCGGCGGCGGCAGCAGCAGCAGCGTGAATGTCCGGGAGGAGAGGCGATTGGCCCAGGTGTCAGCCCTGAAAGGGGTTAATGACAAGGCAGCACAGCCATTAGTAAAACCAAACCCAGATGAATGACTGTGAGCCACTGTTTAGTAGCGCTCCGCTAACTCCCTGATAAGCAGGTTTATGGACTGGATCAGTCTCATGTTTTTTTGTTGATAGGATCTATATTAATTTAGTTTCTCGCAGCATAAACAAAATGTCAATGCACCGCTACACAGTCTGGTGTTCTGAGGTCTACTGTGACGAATTAGTCTCCACTGTGAGATAGGCCTCGATGGATTTCTCTGAGGGCTGATCTGGGCAGAGACACCCTGTGGGGCTCAGCAGACTCCGCGGGAGCTTGAGGTTTCAGAGGGGGGATTCTTCTGTATTTCTCGAGGAGTCCATTGCAACGCAGCTTTCTTTAAGACCTCTCTCTACCTGTGGTAAATGATTCATCCTGCGACCTACAGCTCACCGCTGCACATTGCATATAAAACAAGCCCGAGTTCCACTGCAGAGGGGCTACCCACACACATCCAAGGAGCTCGGGCTCTTCAAGGTCAATTAAAAGACAGCGCGTCGACACACGACAGCAGAGGAAAAAAACACTTTGAGGAGGGGGGGAGAGAGAATATATTATCCTTACCGCCGCCACCGTTTAAGAAAAGCAAAGACAAAAAGAAATAGCACATGAGAAACCATGGCCGAGGGGAAATCAAAACACAAGATGTTCCAGCGCTCTCACAACAACCCCGCGGTAAACGTCAACGCTTTTAGCGTGGCACCTGCTGCTGATAAACAAGTAGGCCAGCCTCACCAATTTGTGTCCTGTCTCCCGTCGGCATTTTCCCCAGACGGGGGGCCTCCGACACTGGTCCTGGTGTGCTGCAGCCGAGCCCTGTCTGGAACGAAGGGGTCTGCCAGGGAACAGTAGAGGAGCGTGGCATGTTGGGGGAGGGAGTAACCCGGAGCAGAACAGGGGTAAAGGGGTGCGTGGTTATGGGATGTGAGCTAAACAACGTCCCGTCGTGACTCAGTCCCACCAACACCACACCACCGTGCACACTGGGTGTTCAGGCACCCACACACAGCTGGTGTTTTTTTTCCCACAACAGCGGAACTGAGAATTTGTAAATATCCCCTTCCGTCTCGTCTGACTCATTTGTATTTTTGTGGGCAGCTGCGGGTTTCATAAGTAACTATGCAATCAAAAATCAGCAAGATAATTGGCCCCGCTAGGTGGAAAAACAATGGGAATGTCCGATTGGATTGCCTGTCAGGCACCCCCAGTGCCTCCCAAACAAAAGCCCCGTGGCATAGGATCCCACGTTGCCCTGTCAGCCCTGGTTGAACTCGTTTCCACTGGCAACACCCACTTTTTCAATTAAGTGTGTCAAAGTGGTTTAATCTCGAATCAGATAATAGTGTATTGAAGGGCTTTGTGTTGCTGTAATTATGGCTCCGTGAGAGCGCGAGGCCCTGAAGCCCAGTGAGGTCTCTGAGGTCAGGAGGCAGGAAAACAGCTGCCACACGAGGCGGCCCCCGCCCTTCTTCCTAGCCACAGGTGACTTTATCATCAGCCACTTAATTGGAGGCCATGATTTCTCCCTCGCTGGATAATGGCTGTGACTGCTTTTACAGCTTGTCGAGCAACAGGCCATGTTCAATTACCTACTGTCTTTTACCCAGGTGTTTGAACACCATGAAATTGAACAATGTAGGGATTCGTAGAGAAGCTAGCCATGTGCTTAAATCTGCACTCAATTGGAAAATGGATTTCTGCCAGTCGAGCATCCACAACCAACAAACATAGATACAATTTACAATACTGATTTTGTAAACAGAAAAGACATTTCTCTGTTTTTTTCCTCTACATTTGATTTGCTTGTTTGTGTGCATACATGTGTGCTCTTGTACACTCACCGCTATGTGTGTTTGTATTTAAGTGTGTGCGGTTAAAAAAGCATGGCGGCTGGGATGAAAGCTGGTGATGTTAGGGTGACCTTGGGGACTCGACTCTAGTAACATGCCGCCGTAGCTCTTGCTGCCGTTGTGTGCATTCAACCGTGCTTGCCTGTTTGCCTATCATATTGCTTTCGTGTCTGCATGTCTGCATGTCTGCCTGCCCACCAGCCTGCCTATGGCGGTCTGTCTGTCCGTCTGTCTACTAACCTCCACCCCTGTCTGTCTGCCTGCCTGCCTGCCTGCCTGCCTGCCTGCCTGCCTGTCTGTCTTTCTGTCTGTCTGTCTGGCTGCCTGTCAGTACATCAGTCTAACCTGCATGAGCCCCTGTCAGCATGCACGGTTCCAAAATGCCGCCAGGGCAGAGGACCTTAATCCTCTTCCCCCTCCCTCTTTTCCCTCTCCATCCACAGATCCTCCTGTTCCGTATCAGCGCCTGTCTTCACCACATGCTTCTCCTCCCCGCCGTGCCTCAACGCCACTCCCTCTTTCTTCATCGTTCCTGCTCCATCACCCTCTCCTTTTCACCACTGACCACTCCCACAAGACTCGACACTCGCGTATGTTACTGATGCGTACCCCCCCACACACACTCCATCGGCGTTTTCCCCTCCCTAACCCTCTTTCTGCCTTTCTCTCTGTGTCTGTCTCTCTCCTTCGCCCCCCCTTTCCCCTGCCTCTCCCCAGTTTGGGCCCCTCTAGAGGGTCTATTAATAGCAGGGCAGTGCAGGGGAAAAGAGAGAGAGAGAGCGACTGTGGAGGAGAGATACGGGGGCCTGCACCACCCGTCTCCTGCTCCCAGGCACAGACAGGGATGCCTGTTGCAGGGGCAGACAGCCATCCCCAGTTGTCTCCAGTCAGATCTGAGCCATTACAAAGAGCTTAGCGCCAGCCCACTCCTTCCACCCCTACAGGCAGCCTGCGCCGCAGCAGTCCTATTTTAATCAACCTGTGTGGGTTTAACAATGTCCACAATGGGGTTTAGAATCCCATCAGTCCCGCTGGACACTGTGATTCACTGACAGCGTCGCTAATAGCGTTTCTCCTGCCAGTTCGTGCGCAGAGCTCTGATTTGTTACAGTTACATAATACCATCAAGAGCCTTGATAAATAGAAAGGTGGTTCCATCACTATCCTACAGGAAACAGAACACTTTTATGGACAGAGAGACATTACACTACAGAGAATATTATTGCATACGTTCATAAATTACATAAATAGTGAGCAGGGGGCATATTTACTTCTCCCAGTGCTAAAGCTTTATCTTGTGAAGACAGACTTTGAGCGACTGCTCCTCTGGCACACTGTTGCTTTTGATGGTGCACCCATTAAAAAGTGGAGCGAGCTAAAGCGGCAGACTAAGAGTTTGGCAAAGTGCATCTGTCCCGAGGTAAGCTCTGCGGGGGAGCAAAGTTATTCAATCATTTGGACACAGATCAAAAACGACGAGCACGTACGTGTATTTCCAGCATTGAACATAATTAGTTTTCCTTTCCATTCTCCAAAATGGCACTTAACAGTTGGGTGAAAGGGAGCGGGGATAAGGAGGTAGTGGGTTTCATTTTTCTTCCACTTAATGTCATAAAAAAGTGTTTGGAGGAAGAGAACAATAAGCATTCATAGCTTTGCGGAAAAAAGAACAATAAAAGGACTTTGGAGTACAGCTCTAGGCGCTACGCTACACCACAGAACAGCATCTATCACGGGGAGGCACAAAGATGTGAGGAAAGAGTGATGCGGAGTGCGGCAGAATATATAATTGGAACCCACAAAGAGTCTGTACACATGTGGAGATATTGGTATGCAGACATACTGTCTGAGCGTGCATACGCATGAGCGTCTGCGTGTGTGTGTGTGTGTGTGTGTGTGTGTGTGTGAGTGTGTGTGTGTGTGTGTGTGTGTGTGTGTGTGTGTGTGTGTGTGAGTGTGTGTGTGTGCACGTCCTTGCTCGTTGGGCATTTGCCGAGCTGGGTGCAGGAGTTTAATATGTGTTTTAGCCTGGGGCCTGCAGCTACAAGACAGGGACTGCTCCATTCCCCCCATTGATCAGGTGGGCTGACAGATTACCACCAAGAAAGTCTGGCCTGATGAAATGCTGCCTGAACCCTCCCCTACTCTCTACGCCCCCATCTATCGTCCTCTTTTTTTCATCTTCCGTCATTGTCTAATGGCCATTTATTCAATACACATGCATGCACTCAAACCAACACAAACACCCACATTCCCTGATGCATATCACAAGTGGGCCATTAATAAGTCAACACAACACGACCACAAAAGCTTAAGAGCAAGGACAAACAAAAGGCCAGATGACCGAGAGAATGGGCAAAGTGGTGCAATCACGCCCAGCTTTTCTTTGCACTCCACCCTGCTGATTACCTTTGATTGCCGTGTAAATTGCTGGGCACCAAGCGAGGCCTTTAGCCACGCCATCACATTGTGAGGCCCAGCCGGCGAAATGGGTTGCTGCTGAAATGTTTTGAAAATGAGGGGAGGACAGACAAAGAGCAAAGAGATTCAGAGAGAGGAGATTTTCCTGAGAGGGAGCGGCAGAGGGAGCGAAAGATGATGAGAATTGCCTTTGGTGATCGAGGCGCGACCATTTTAATACCCTGCATGTTTCAAGCGAACACATGAAAAGAAACTCACAAATAACAAACAACTGCCTGGGTTTGTTTGAAGTCCGTGCTTTGATTACCTGTGACTCTATTGTTTACCTCTTCCCCTCTTCCTGCAACCCCATGCACTCCTTAATTCCTCTTTGTGTAGAATCCATGAGAGAGTATATTTCATGCTGCTATGGATGTGTGTGGAGGTTTCCAAAAATTATATAATAATATCTGGATTATTTTTCACCTTTCACCCACTGTGCTTACCCTGCCTCTGAATTTGTCTAGCCTGTAGGTAAAATATAGGCTGGAACATGCCCATGGTGTCTCCTGCCCTTTAGTGAGTGAACCTGGAAATCCATTAGCCAGCTTGGAATCACTTCGGGTCTTGCTTCTGTTCCAGTGGACCACTCGTGACCACACGTGATTTCTCTTTTGTCACATTCAACCTTCCGCCTAATCGACACACGCCCGCACGCACACACACACACTCACACTGCCCACACACACACACACACACACACACACACACACACACTCTCTCTCTCCCCCACCAGCCTACTCAGAAAGAGAGAGGAGAGAGAATGTATCACCCCCGCTGTTTGGCCTTTTCACACAAGCTGTTGTCGGTCCCTGGCGCCTACTCTCCTTTTATGTGCAGGGGCGATGTTCCTAGTTCAATGGCTTGTGTGCAGTCATATTCAGGGTTATCCAGTCTCCTGTGGTCTATGGTGGAACATAGTATGAGTAAGTGGAACTCTCTCTCTCTGAATCTCTCCTCCTGCTTCTCGCGCTGTCATGTAATGTTTTGGCAGTGACAAGCCGGGGTACAGGGAGGGATTTAGAGTGAGGGAGTGGATTGTGGACCGAGCCATAACCGCAGTAGCAGCAGCAGCTCTGTGTAGGTCTACTCCGTCACCTCCTCCTACACATATTGCTCCCGTGTCGACCCCCAGCAAATCGCTCGTCCACAAAGATTTCCATGTCCACAGCATGTAGGAGCTCATCCCCGCTAGACAGCCACAACTCCCCTCAAAGCCCCGTCGCGGCACACATGTTCCACAACACAATCCCCCCGGATCTATCGTCCGTATGTGACCCCTCCTGCGCAGCCAATGGGACGTAGGAGGAAGTCTCTTTGTGACGACAACTCTGTTCTCAGCCATTTTTCAAGTAGAGACTGTTAAATTGAAGAAGCCTTGGCTCTTTTTCCCCCCCACGCTTTTTTTTCCTTCCATCTCCACTCTGCCTGCCTGCCTCTGTAGTCCATTGCCTGATTGGTATTGTATAACGGGGCTGACATTGAGCTCTATTTCTCTCCATAGATCTCTGTTCTTGAAGAACGGCAAAAGGTGGCAGACTTGGCCGACACCCTTTCTCCTCTCTGCTGGTGTCCATCCAGCCGTTATACTGCCCCCCCACCCCCCCACTCCCACCCCACCCCACCCCCCCACCCACCGCCCACACACACACACACACACACACACACACACACACACAAACCGTCTCCCTGCTGTGACCGGCAAATGCGGGCTTGGTCGTTGCACCCGCCATCTGCTCGCTGCACCTCTGATGGGGCTGGTGCTCGGACAGGGTCAGCCAGGTAGCCCACTGTGCCGCACGCTCGCTAAGTCGGCCTTGGGGGGGACGGGGGACGCCGGGTGTGTGCTAGTTGCTGCAGCGGCCGCCCCATGGCAGACAGTAAACGGGCTGCCTTGTGGGGACTCCACTGTGTATACTTGTTATATGATGATGTTTTGCGCTACCTCTTACTCTCAGTGGCAAGGTCTCCCCCAGTCCTCCTGTCTGTCATTGGGGTTGGAGGGAGGGAGGGAGGGAGGGGGGGTAGCAAAACAGCAGCAATCACCCAGGGCTGTTATGA
>JAVQIZ010149951.1:0-11862 GCA_036023535.2 Galaxias brevipinnis | reverse complement strand
AATTAACTCACCGAGAACCTCTACACTGTGACTTAGAGCCAGATTAATTCACTGGACCTGTGTGTGTGTGTGTGTGTGTTTGTGTCTCTGTGTGTGTGTGTGTGTGTGTGTGTGTGTGTGTGTCATGTCGCCTGTGTGCTGGTCACCAATTACAAAGCCTTCCTTCTGATAGACCACTGGTTCCCTATGGACAGGGCCTGCTGACCATTCCTCTCACAGGGGTTAATCTACGATTAGAAAGTGGGTCACAGAGGGTTCCCAGCCTTGAGACACATCAACACAATTGCTAGCCTTCCTAGACCTGTTGGAATGCAGGGTCTGGTCTAGTCTGGCCTAGGCATTGGATCACGGTCATAACAATAAAAACAAATCTGCTGTGTAAGCCTATTAAAATATTAAAAGCCACAAATATGCAGCAAAACGCAAAACAGCAACACTTGGACGCATCAGGGGTAAATGCATATTTGTATATGTATGTCTTGCATGTGCAGTGGCTTGCCTCGTTTCCGGAAAAGCCACTCTACTGTTTTCATCTAGGTTCTTCTGTCGGGGTTGTTCCTCATTCCTCACTGACGTGCTTTTCGTTCCCTCTTCCCACCCACAGGTCAGTTGGCAGCCGGCACTTGTGAGATAGTCACGCTGGACCGCGACAGCAGCCAGCCACGGCGGACCATTGCGCGGCAGACGGCGAGGTGTGCCTGCAAGAAGGGCCAGATTGCCGGCACCACAAGGGCTAGACCAGCCTGCGTGGATGGTAAGAGCCAAGCCATTCCGGTTCCTGTTTCTCCTTGCAGACAGATTCTGTGGGGGAAACAGAGAGATGGAGGGAACTGTGGAGAAAGAGATAGAGGGAGATAAAGGGAGACAGACCTAGAAATAAACAGAGAGAAAAAAAACCTGAAAACGAAATGCAATAGGCTTAAGACTCTCCCTTTGAGGGACTCTGTTGGGCTTGCCACCCACTGTCTACCCTCCAGACCAGTCTCTGATCTGGGGGATTACTCCGGCATCTCTGCCATCTCTGCTTAGGTGGTTGGAGGCGTCCCGTATGGGAACGGGTGACGTTGCATTGCATTTCATCACCTGCTGTCTCCCTGCTCTAGGTGCCATCTGGGAACGATGGAAAACAGCTGCAGGAGACAAAGAGAGTTGCCTCTCGCTCAGTGGGGATTTTGGCTGGCTTATATATCTCCCCTAGAAGTTCAGAAGGTGTGTTTCTATTAGTTTGCCGTCTGTGGAGGTGTTGCAAAGACTTTGTTGACAAGGTGAACACGGAACCGTCAAAAAAAAAGAAAAAAAAAAGAAGTCGTGAGGGCTGGGAGGTTTTCCTGAAAGATGGCGACAAGTCATCACCGTCCTGTGATGTGTTTTGCGCCGTAGGGGGGTTATTTTAGGCAGACACTGCTTTGTGTTTCTGTGGGCTTCTTTGCCACTGATTGCTGTGACCCCTTTTTCCCGCTCGGAGCTCGACAACCCGCCATTGATACTCCTCTTGCGTCAGACGTTGTATCAGCGATACCCTTGCACCTGTCGACACCAAACGCCGGGTGACAGCTTCAACTGTTAAGATGGCATGGGGTTGAGATGGGTACCTGAGAGACGCTGGGCATACATCTTGCTGACCTTTTACGCAGCCGGGCTGCGGACAGCATGTTGATATTTATGTTAGCTCCTATCTTAGGCAAGGTGGTCACTTTCTTTGCTATTGTTCTCCAGAAAACAACACTTTTATAGCATAGAGCAGAGTTTGGATATTTGTATGCTGAGATGGAACACCACATTGTTACCAGCCTGTATGGCCCCCTTATCAAAGAGAGTCACTTTGTTCACAATAATCCATATATAGTTCTAGTAGCACTCAGTAAATCAAGGCAGTATGTCTTAATTTCAGTATTGCCTTAGTCTTATGAAGGGTAAGATTACTTTCGGAAACATCCAGGGGTGCGTACATTACCGTCGTGGAAGTGTTTCTATGTACAATTGTACCTGTGACTTTGATCTTTAAAAAAAAAATCCTCCAGGCCCTTTCTAATCATGAAAGGAACAGCTGTCGTCTGCCATCAGAAATTACCCTCAAAGAAATGAGCAGGGGAAAAGACTCGAGAGTCCTTCAGTGGAATAAATACACCTAGGCTCCGTTAACAAAGAGCAAGGAGTGTGTTAACAAAACGGTTTGTTGTATCTGCTGGGGCTTGACTGTAGGCCGTTAATACGTGTACCTTGGCTTCGGCCTACGTTTCTCTGACTCGGCTATGGATCTCAGGCGGAGTGAGCGTGAAAATGAAAAGGCCCTGCCTCTTGTTTGGAGGATAAAGCACTGTAGCCCAGCCGGCAGATCAGCTTTGTCCCGGGTGTCATTCGTTGGATGTACTGACATCAATTTGTAGAGCCAGGCAAAAGGCTAAATGGGCGCATGAAGAAGCCCAAACTACTGGAACTGGTGCCGCTATTACTTTGAATAGAGCTGATTAGTACAACAAGTCAGAGTCAGGGGCCTTTGAAGTACACTGCAGCACACCGAAAGGGCAGATTTGTTTGTGTGGCTTTGCCGCTGACTCATTTCAAGGGGGTTCAGACTTCTCTCAGAGTTCACAGTGGCACAATATGTTAAAAGGAAAATGTCCCTTTTTAACAGATTTAGATTTTGTTGTGAACACTTAGGAATCAAGGTTTGTGATGTCTGAGGGGAATCATTAAGTCACTTGTGTCTCGAGCCCATTTGACAATCCGCCAGTTACTTTTGTGCAATTCGAAATCCTTTTGTTGACTTGGCAGCATCGCTACACCATGGCTTCGTTTGTACACTGCATAATTTAAAAGTAAAAGCGACATGGAGTCTAAGTATTCCGTAATCCGGTCATTTTGAAAAACAGAGCAGCCTGTACTTTAATATTTAGATGCAAAACATACTGTAACATGTATGATATGGAATGTTCAATATTTAGACTTTAATGTGATGCACTTGAGAACATTGGACCCTGATTGTTATCTCAAAGAGGCAGCACATCTGGACAAGTAAATTAGTTATACAATAGCAGTCAACTCAACTGTAGCTATGCAACTTCCAAGGATTTAAACAGGTACCGTGTATGGGAATGGTATACCGCAATAGAATGACGAACCGTGTACAATGTTATAACCTTCTTATTCATCAGCAAAACACTAAATGCAGAGCGCTGATGTTTCGGTATTTTTTGTAAGGCTTGCCCACATACAAAAGGTAATATTTTAGTTAATTTTATTAAATAATTTTTTTAAATAATTGATGCCAAATTGTCATATAGTTCAAATTGAAATGTTATCAAAGATCTTACAGTAGGCTTTCACATTCAGCATAATACATGTTTGTCATTAGTTCCCAAAGTTTTTTTTGTTTTTGTTTTACTTTAATTAAATATTGACACACTGAACTCTAAATGTTGTATTTTATTTGTGAATTTAACTTAAGTTTTTTATACTGTAGGTATACCACTAAGAATCAGATCAACACGTCAATGTTTTAAGCGTATCATGGCCCTTCAGTTCATATGGGGATGTTCAAGGAAAAAAAGGGAAATCTCAAATCTGTAATGTAACTTTGATTGTGTGACAGGGTAAAGAAATACAAGTGGACTTTCATTCAGCTAAATAACAACCACTTGACACAAACTCATTGCTAATAAAATGCTGTTCGATGTCAGCCTTGATTTAAAGACAAGCATTGCCTGGACAAAAGTTAAATGCTTTTGTTTTAGCTTCCATTTTTTGCATAAAATAGCAATGTGATTAATGCAGTTATGCAATTTCTGAGGGTACTTATCTTAAAAGCAATAATATGGATCCTGTGAAATCGGCATCCCAATCTTACATAACAATTTTAATTGAGTTATGTGCCTATTCCAAAATTAAGTGTCTGTTCATTTTGCAATAGATAAAAAAAAAATTTCACCCTACCTTTTGCTCAACAGCAATTTGTTTAATTCATCTGCCCCTCCTTCTAATCCCTGAGAACCTACGTATACTGTATGTGTGTGTATATGTGTGTGTGTGTGTGTGTGTTTGTGTGTGTGTATATTACATATATAAAGTACAAATTTATATATAACAAATATATAAATATTCTGCCCTGCATTTGTGATGCCTCAGGGGATGTGCAAGTGCTTTATTTTCAGAAGAATGCACCGTATTGATGAATGAAGTGATTACGAAATTACTTTCTCTTGGAATAAATAAATTGACTGATTTACATGGAGGGCGCATCCTATGGATTTGCACTAAGAATCAATTAATTAGAATAATCCTTGATGTAGTGTTTGCAGGTGTTTGGGTGTGTTTTCATTCATGTGCAAGCAAAAATAAATGTTCTGAAGATATCTCACTGCATTTGATTACACATGCAATTCAGAAGGGGTTGTTAACTCTGTTTTCACAATGAGCATTTTCTATTGACTTTTATCATCTTGACAGGGTTCTTATTTGTTCCACTCTAATCAGCATACTCTCTATATCAATACACAACCACACACAAATGAATCCTGCCAGACATATGTTCACTCTATTCCAAACGTAGTTTTTCTTTCTCAAATGAACCATTCTTTGGTAAGTAGCAATTGGATATCACATCTAGGGAGGCTTTAGCATCAGAAGCAAATCCTCTACAGTTTGCATGTCATGAGTTCGAGCTACCATGAGTTTGCACCAATGGATCCTGTAATGGAATAGTTCTTGGCATATGTTGTTCAGTTTTTTATGCTGGGTTATTTCTTCTAGAATAGTTTTGTAGGAAAACACCCAGTGGTGAAATCGAATTGAGAAGTAAGGCAAACTGCTGCCTGAGATGGTCTTTCAGTTTGGTTGTGTGTTTGTAAGGGATTTATGCTGCATTCTTTCTGGCTGTAATGGTCACACACAGTTCACATCGACAGGGTTTTGGGACACCTGTGCACGAAGACACACTGAGACAATTCACACCCACACAGGCCAACAAATACACAATATACCACACTCATTGATATGGAAGCCCATAAGGGACCAAGTCACCACGCACGTTTTGGGCCAAAACATGAACATTCAAATGCAATCCGTCAGTCCTCTCGTCAAGGCGGGTCTTAGACCTAAGTAACCCAAATCCTAAGTTTATCATGTATAGGTAACAGCACACATGCTATGTAGTATGGCTTGAGTTTGATCCTGAGGCTAAGTGTTTATGGGGTTTGACCCAAGTAACCCTAACGCTATTGTACAGTGATAATAGCATGAGTTTGATCCTGAGGCTCTTTCCCTGAAGTATGGTTGGGTTGTGTTTATCTTTTGGCAGACTGATCTATCGTGCTACTACAATGTGACTGTATTTCTGGGACCTGCAGTGGTAAGTTTGTACTTTCTGAGGTCGTTGATTTGCAAACGGAACATCATTTTTCTTTGGGTGCTTATAAATAAGCAACAGAAACTGGTTGAAAAACGGATAGTCTATGTACTTTGAAATAGACTGTGCAGTAAATGTATTTCTGTATTAAGAGATCTCTAGTGCCTACGCAGCACCAACTAAACATGACAATAAGACCAAAGGCATTACTACATGTGTCTTTATTGGAATAGACATAATATTCTGCAAGCTACTTTAGTCAGCCTTGCGTTAACCTGCAGTGAAAATCAGGCAAATGGGTTCTTTGGGGCATTTTAAAGCGGAACATACTTTAATGCAATAAGCTAACAGATAAGCAAAAATACAACACATATACACAAATATAAAGAAAGTATTAAATCAACTGCAAATCTGACACCAATAGAGAGTTCGTATTTTCAGATTTGCAAGCTAAAGTTTGGCCTCGCCTCTGCACTGTTCCACAGATGGGTGTTCTGGAGGAGAAATTACAAAGAGAACTTCCTGTTGATGCCAGAGTGGTGGTCTGTCGTTTCCCCTTCCCTCATTGGCCCCACACCTGTTCCGAGGGGGTGGGACTGGACCAGGTATGGGCCTATGACATGTGTGCAGTCTGCAAGCAAAGCCCAAGGCCATCCTAATGGTGCATGCAAAGATAACGTCAAGATCAGGTTAAAATATTATTGCCTTGAGCTTCAAATGTCCACAAAAGCCATAACAGTATGTTCTTAGTTTTGCTTTATGTATAAACAAGTATGCATTTCAACTATTACAGCTGCTTCTTTGAAATGGCCAAAAAATATCAAATTATACCACTCATTTAATATTAACATCAAATAATCATAGAATAAATGTGAATAATCTATATTTGCAAATATACACGCTCTACTCTTTGATGTATTATTTCCTTTTACTTAAACTCAGTTCATTGTGAAACCCCTGTTTATTAAGTTGAATCTGAACAGTCTTACAGTTCAACAGAGAAGTATTATTGAAGAGTAAGGAAATTGCACAGTCCTTTCTCAAGTCACTTTCTGCTCACTCAAGCGCGAAGGAAATATATAACTTTGAAATTACCTATTTAACGCGGCACACAGCATCATCACTTACAAAAACTATTGTTTGAATTAGATATTCATTGAATTAAGAT
This sequence comes from Galaxias brevipinnis, assembly GCA_036023535.2. Taxonomy (NCBI): domain Eukaryota; kingdom Metazoa; phylum Chordata; class Actinopteri; order Galaxiiformes; family Galaxiidae; genus Galaxias; species Galaxias brevipinnis. The sequence continues at coordinate 5,350 of JAVQIZ010149951.1, read as the reverse complement.
GTTTACCCTCAAATTGTTTCTGATTACTTGGTCATGCATAAAATAATGAAACTAATTAAAACACCTTGCAAATGTAAAATTCCTCCATTTTGTACTTCAGCAGAGCTTTAATCAATCACTGAATTAGAATCTTTGATTAGACTGAATCAAAGATCTGAAATCTTTGATTAGACCCTGAATCAAACATCTGGAGCCATGTAGTCGTCTTCAAGGCAGCTCCAACGAGGATCATGACTGCTTTGATAGTTAGCGTAGATGTTGTTCTCCTGTAGCTCCTCATCATACATCATATAGTCCTGCTCACTGTCCTGGCTCTCGGTCTCTGAACGACTCTGAGGCTGTGCATTTACAAGCCTGTCCAGCTGCAGGTTCTCATATTCATTTCCAGAGTTGCCATGGTTCTCTGGCTGAGTGCTCCAGCCCTCCATGGGAAAGGCATGTATTGGGCAAATAGATGAGGCTTCTGGGCTGGGTGGGGAAGATGGTGCTTTACCTCCCGTGGGACCAGGCAGAGGCGACGCTGGGTCCTCTTGTCTTCTCTGCCAATGCCAGTAAAACTTCCCCTGCCAGCGGTAACGAAACCACCAGTATGCCACCCCGCCACTTACCCCTAACACAGCAAACACCCCCATGATGACTCCCACCAGAGTAGCAGGGTCTGTGTTCTGGGGGCAGCTGACGGTGGAGGTGCAGGCGGAGGACATGGCAGCCTGTGTAAGACAGTGCACACTTCAATGACTGAAGAGCTCAATGAGGAAACTAAGGTTCTCAGAAAGAAATAGAAGAAAACACGTCTGGGGACTGTTTATAGAGCTGTGGCTGAAAACGCCTGTGCAAAGAGACACATTTCAATTTGACACAATACTGAAAGCAATGTTTAGCTTGTAGATGCAGCTATTGTTTTTCCTGTGTATTCATCACTTGTGTGACCAAATGTTTTATTTTATTTTTGTTACATTGCAATCATTTAGCAGACACTTTTATCCAAAGCGACTTACAAAAAACTGCTTTCAAAAAGAGAAGCTAAAAACCACAAGTCAGGTAGATAACATAAGGGCATCTCTGACCTAATCACCTAGATAAGAGCTAAGTACTGTGTTAACATCAGGATACAAAAGCAGAACCATTGCAAACCTAATACAAACTGTTTCTGCAAACCTAATACAAACTGTTTCTGCAAACCTAATACAAACTGTTTCTGCAATCCTAATACAAACTGTTTCTGCAATCCTAATACAAACAGTTTCTTAGTACAAACAATTACTTAGTAAATCAAATATAAGTGCAGGGTAGGTGCAACATGTTACATTTAAAAACCAAAATGGAGTAAAACAGGTGAGTCTTTAAGGTTCGACGGAAAGTGTACAAAAATGTAGCGGTCCTCATGTTTGTGGGGAGGTCATTCCACCACTGAGGGACGAGGACAAAGTAAAGTCATGACCGGGTTGCTAGGCTGCCCTTTCCACAGAGTGAGGGGGCAACAAGGCGACATCCGGCAGCAGGGCACAGTGGTTGGGACAGGGTGTAGTGTCTGAGCATCGACTATAGGAGGGTGCAGTTCCAGTCATCGCCCAATAGGCTAGGACAAGTGACTTCAATTTGATGCGTGCTGCTGCCGGCAGCCAGTGTGGAGTAGAGGAGTGGGTTAGGGTTAGGGTTAAAGTTAGGGTTAGCCAGTGCAGTGTGTGGAGCAGAGGAGTGGGTTAGGGTTAGGGTCAGGGTTAGGGTTAGGGTTAGGGTTAGCTAGTGCAGTGTGTGGAGCAGAGGAGTGGGTTAGGGTTAGGGTCAGGGTTAGGGTTAAAGTTAGGGTTAGCCAATGCAGTGTGTGGAGCAGAGGAGTGGGTTAGGGTTAGGGTCAGGGTTAGGGTTAGGGTTAGGGTTAGCTATTGCAGTGTGTGGAGCAGAGGAGTGGGTTAGGGTTAGGGTCAGGTTTAGGGTTAGAGTTAGCCAGTGCAGTGTGTGGAGTAGAGGAGTGGTTAGGGTCAGGGTTAGGGTCAGGGTTAGGGTTAGGGTTAGCCAGTGCAGTGTGTGGAGCAGAGGAGTGGGTTAGGGTTAGGGTCAGGTTTAGGGTTAGAGTTAGCCAGTGCAGTGTGTGGAGCAGAGGAGTGATGTGAGTGAACTTATGGAGACTGAAGACCAAACGAGTGGCTGCGTTCTGGATGGGCTGAAGCTGTTTGATGGCTCACAGTCGACCCAGTCAAGAGGGAGTTGCTGTAGTCCAGATGCAAGATGACAAGGGCCTGGACTAGGACCTGTGCAGCCTCTCTTGTAAGGAAGGGCCGTATCCTCCTGATGTTGTAGAGAAGGAATCTGCAAGAGTAGAACTTGTTAGTAGAAGTGAGTTCTTATTATGATGTTATGCGTTATGCCCTTTACAAGAATTCAGCTCAATTATATGGTAAATAATATGATATTTACCTAATATTGTAGAAATCTGGTATTTGGTTTAGTTCAAAACATCTGTAGCACAATTTACAGTATATTGTATGCTCCAACTGCATTAAAATGTAATTCATTCCTCCAATAGGTAGGTCTATTGTTACAATTAGAGTATAGCTGGTCACGCTTTAGACTAAACTGAAAATTTATATTGAACGTTAGCTTCAGAAATCCCTGATCTTACTTTAACCTAACTATCCCTTACAAAGACAACAGAGTCCTCCACTTCCTTTTGACTTCCTGATTCTTTGATTGGTGGGGTAAGGTGTGAAAAAACCTTACTGACATATTTTTTCTCTCTAGCAAACAAAAGCAAATCCTTACACATCCTCTTTGCAATGGTGTATATCAGTACTAACATAATTTTAATGGTGTAAGGAATACATTCATTGAATGTCATATATACATGTAGACATAGTGATGAAATTGTTTGGTTTTGTAAATCATTCCGAATTTCTATGCAGATAAGTTAGAGCAGAGATGCAGTTTTGTGCAGTGAACCTGCTCTTGCATGTTGCTGAATTTATACCAATACTGGCAGCTTTTGAATGTATATTTGCAAGTGTTTGTGAATGAGTTGTACTTAGGTGGGCTGGTCAGCTTCATTATGAGGAATTAGTTGAAAGGTGCGGTAGAATATGCATAATACATATGTTTTGTTTCTGTGGTTTTGAGGCAAGCATATATGACACATAATATGTACATTTTATGTTAACCACTAGATGGTGTCCAAATCCTATTTAAAGGATGGACTTCAAATGAGCCACACACCTTTTTCAAACAACTGTGCCTTGTAGGACCAGAGCACAGTCTGTTTCAGTAGTAAAGTGAAACAAACGGTGGGAATACCAGGCTGAAGAATCACACTTAGCTACTTCTCCAACATATTGTCATCATGTCCATTGTGATATAAATTGTGACCCTAGATTAGAACCTCTTGAAAGTTAAATCGATCTGGGCACCCTCTTGGAATGCATTTTTAAAGAGTCTTTTAAAGAGTAGTATAATAACAGTATAATTCCATGCGTTGATGTGAGTGTAGACATTGATATTGGTAGCGTTGAAGTCTGCGTTCTTGTCCAACGCTGCAAACTGGTGGAGAACCCATGCTGATGACGTAAAATATTAGGGGCGGACCGTTCTTTATAAAGCCCTGCACGACATATCCATGACCTACAACAAACCCATGCACTGCCAGACAGAGAATGGATATACTAAGGACTATCGCTAACCAACCTTCAAGCAACACAAAGATGTGTGAACACTCGTTGAACAAACCTTCCGATATCAAACGGAAGAAATCAGTGGAGCATGTTCAAGCCATACAAGAATTATCACGGATTATTACAGATCCTTCAACGGGGAAATGCTACTGCCGTGGAAAAGTTCTTGGAAAGGTAAAATCGAACAACTTCTGTTAAAACTAATCATGGATGCATTTCTCAGTGTCTTCAGCCTACGATATTTTTCATGGTCAAGGGGCGAGTTCCAACACAGTATCTTTTCGTTGTTAGTCTTTTAATACATGTGAACCTGTTATAGTTTCATAATTATCGTAGTTATAGATTGATTCATCATTATCGTTTGCTTGTTACATTGTGGCTTTTATTTGTTGCTGCATTTTTATAATTTTTTTTGCTGGAAAATATGTATCAGTCTCCTATTATGTTGCTATTCTCCACAGGGAGGGTTTGCCAAATGTTACGAATTTACAGACGTGGCGACAGGCAAAGTGTTCGCTGCTAAAATAATTCCACACACGCGCGTTTCCAAGCCGCACCAAAGGGAAAAGGTAAGGTATGCGTAACGGACTGCTATCTGCGGGGACTCTCTCAAATGTCATTCTTTGTAGCCATAATTGTTGTGTTCAACAATGCTCATTTCACACTAACATAATATTATGGTCAATTGATTTCTTTTTGTTTCTTCCACAGATTGACAGAGAGATAGAGCTCCACCAGGTTCTGCATCACAGACACATTGTTCATTTCTACCACCACTTCGAAGACAAAGACAACATCTATATCCTGTTGGAATATTGCAGTCGACGCGTAAGTGGAGCTAAACCCACCACAATCCCAATCAACACATTAAGTCAACCGAATCCAGCAAACAAGGGATGTTAATTGAATACGTTTTAATAATTCAATAAGATGTGCACCCCTAAACTAATCTTTCAAAGTGTTCTGTTATTTTACTGACGCTACCTGCTGTGTATGTCTGTTGCAGTCACTGGCCCACATCTTGAAAGCCCGTAAGGTTCTGACAGAGCCTGAGGTTAGGTACTACCTGAAACACATTGTGTCTGGCCTGAGGTACCTTCATGAACAGGAGATACTGCATAGAGACCTCAAACTTGGTGGGTCTGCTTTGCTGTGAAATGTTGCTCTGTTCCAAATATTTAACAGTCCTTTCTATTGGTTTTCTCCTAGAACAAATAGACGATTGTTTTTGTTTTGCTCAAGCTTGTCAGTTGAACAATTTGACAAACCGATCAGTCAGTGGCATAGCTTATTGTTCAGTGTTAGTCATTATGTTTATTTACAAAATATGTGTTAGTATGGTTTTGTTTGTTTACAGAATGCCAGTTAGTATTGTTTTGTTTGTTTACAGAATGCCAGTTAGTATGGTTTTGTTTGTTTACAGAATGTCACCTAGTACAGTTTGAAGCCATTTTGTAGTTCCAACCAACTCACGTTTGTGTCCTCTGCGTGTTTTAATGCACAGCTGCCTTTTCTCATTTGACAATTCTATCATTCCCTAGACATCGTCTGACATGTCAGTTATGCTGGCTCTGGCAATTAGATTCTAGAGCAATTACAGGCTCGCAAGCATTTAAAAACAATTAGATTCTAGAGCAATTACAGGCTCGCAAGCATTTAAAAACAATTAGATTCTAGACCAATTACAG
>JAVQIZ010149947.1:0-16853 GCA_036023535.2 Galaxias brevipinnis | reverse complement strand
AGAGAAAGAGACAGGGGGAGAGAAACAGGGAGAAGAGAGAGAGAGAGAGAGAGAGAGAGAGAGAGAGAGAGAGAGAGAGAGAGAGAGCAATACAGAGAGGGAGGAAAGGATGGACAGTCAGCGAGCGAGAAGTGAAGACGGAGAGGCCTTACACTGGATGTCCAGCGTGACGCTCTCAGTGGACTCCTCCTCGTTGTAGGTGGTCACACAGGTCAGGGTCTCCTGGTGAGTGTCTTTCCTCGGCACCAGGATGTAGTCACTCTGCACCGTGATGGTCCCATCCGGGTGGCGGATCTCCCGCGTGGTCGCCTCCCCTGGCACCCGGCTCTCCCACCTGCTCACGCACAGAGAGACAGGGACCGGCTGATACAACAGGCAGACGACACGCATCCAGCAAGTAACTACACTTCTAACATTGACAATGCATCCAGAGAGTGGATAAACTGCAGAGATGTATTGCCCCCCCTCCCTACGCCTCTCCTTTGTTTAGAGTGTGCCTCACTCTACCTCGCTAAAAAAACATTCTCTCTTCCTCTGCCTTTGTCTCTCACCACCGAGGGTGCTATCAGAAATCGCATTCCCCCACGGAAATGTATGCAGTGCAAAATGAATGGAACACATTTCTATGTACGGTATTTTGTTAAAAATAGGCCATAGAATATCCAGCGCCCTTCAAATCTTTGCCCTTTAGTATTTTCCTTAACAGCGTTACTAGTCACTCCTATACAAACAGTTGTCCTCACCTGACCTTCCAAACACTCCCACACACACACACTAACCACAAACACAGGTCCCACCTGATGGTGCCAGGGGGTTTTCCATTGGCTGCTAGACATGTGGCCACCGGCATCTTCAGATTGGATGAGCGTGCCACCAGCGTGGGCGTGGACAGGCTGACCTTGGTCATGGGTCGAGCTGCACCAACCAAACGGTACAGAGTCAATGTTTGAGCCAAGCCCAAGATCAAAGTGCACCTCTGTAGTTAGGTTAAGGTTTAGGGTTAAGCCCACGTCACCCTCTCCAGGCCTTGACTTCTACTTACCGTAGACGGTGAGGTTGACGGTGCTCTCCCGGTTGCCGGCGGGGAAGGTGGTGTACTCGCAGATGTAGGTGGCCTCGTCGGAGAGGCGCAGCGAGGAGAAGGTGATGGTGGTGTCCTCCAGGGACGGGGTGCGGCGCCGCACCGCGCCGTTCTTGAAGGTGACGCGCTCGCGGTACTGCGGAGCCACGGAGACGCCCAGCGAGGGATTGGCGATGGCCACGTTCTGCTTGGTGCCGTTCACCAGCTTCTGCCACGTCACCTGGAACGAGCCACGCGGAGCCCAGACGTGTTTGGAGAGAGATGGAGAACAAGGGGCCAGACAATGTTATGCCGTTTATCAGAGTCAGTGCCATGTGTAGGTGCGTGTTTATTGTGGTGTGTGTGTGTGTGTGTGTGTGTGTGATTGTTAGACGTGTGTTGTTGTTTGTTTGTGCGTGACATGAATGTTCACCTGTGATATTTTAACGGGAGGCAAACTATTGACGAAGCGGCATCTCAGGTCCACCCTGGAACGTACAAACCCCGAGCGCTCAGCGTCCATCTCCACAGACTGCCCGTGAACCCCTAGGACACACAGGCAGGGGGTTAGGAACGTACACGCACACACACATACATACACACGCACACACACACACACACAACACGCAGAGACATACACATGGCGTTGTGATACGCAAACCATCAGGGACGGAGAGAGCAGCAGACAGAGAAAAGCCAAAAAGGCTGACCCCTCTAGCTGAGATGGAGCACGCCATGGGCCCTTCACACGCCACCCTCAGCTTGGCAGACCAGAGGAGGGGAGAGCTTCTTCAGCAGGGAGACAGTGAGAGCTAGTGGGCGTGCCGGGGAGGAGAGGGGGACGGCGTGACAAAAATAGACGGCTGACAGACTGACTAAGTGATCCTTTTAGCCGCAGTGTCGATCCCCCCCCATGCTGCCGCTTAAACACTGCTCATGTGAGAGTTGCTGTGCACAGAGGGGGGATGGGGAGATGGGAGGATTGGGGTAGGGTGGGGTGGGGTGGGGGGGGTGTCAGTGTCCAGCCATGTGTGTGTGTGTGTGTGTGTGAGAATGAGGGCAGCTTTTGTTAGGGCTGTTTTTGTTCAAGTTGAGGTGCATTGTTACTATTAGCCTTGAACCAAAAAACTGCCACCCCATTCCGAGCTGAATTCCAAACATATCAAATATGAAAAGGAGGATGTTTCCAATTCATGGCAGACAGTAAGCATTGTTGTTTTACTCTGTCTGTCTCTAGCCTCAGCGATACTATAACAAGAGTTGAAAGACTATTATAGTGATAATACATGGATGGCCTGTTGGCCTGAGTGCATTAGGGAACAATCCCGAATCACGACTTTGTCATTTGGGTGCAGCCATCTTTGTTAGGAGTTTGAGGGGAAAGGGATGTTATCTTAAACCTAAAGTTGTATAAATTATATTTAGTGGGTTATTTGGACTTGCTTTTCTTATGAGGCGCATTTGCTCGTCTATTAAAAAAGAAATATGTCACTCATGAGCAGAAAGTTATTAACACAAACAACCACAAACAAACACATACACGAGCACACAAACAGACAATGGCCATTAGGAATGGCATGCCTTTAACTTCCATCCGATTTACACGGCATCGATTTATCATTTCATGGGCGATTTTACATTCTACATGTCACTAAAGCCTTATGTTGTTATACAAATTAATACAAATGGACTGTATTATGGATGATTTCTTCTTGCCTCATAAGCTCCCACAATTGCATTTAGGGGTGTGTATGCGGCGGAGTGTGTGTGTGTGTGTGTGTATATATATCTGTGTGTGGGCCTGTCATGGAAGTTAACGTTAGTAGATTACAGCACTCAGGATAATACGTTCCTTCTGCATGAGATTGACACTGTAATACCTGTATTTTCGGTTTGTGTCTATGTGTGGTCGTGTTTGTGTGTTGTGTGTGTGTGTGTGTGTGTGTGTGTGGCATAGCACACGCTCCACTAATCATCTTGAGACACTCCCCCACTGGAGATAAATGAGATGCTGTACCAGGGAGTCCCAGCAGCCCCATCCTCAGGGGAACACCACGACCACCTAACCCGGGGCAATTTCATCACCACGGTGACAGCCAATTGTTGGTATATTTGCAACGAGAGGGCCGGGCTGTATAACTTAGCATACGGTTAAACTCTCAGTTTGTGTCTGGCAATACAGCCCTGTAAATAGGCCAGGGAGCTGACATGATCGAAAAACAATCATTCAGTCTGCTGAAAATGTGGTCACGCAGAACGCTGGGCGGCCATCTTGTGACGCACGGCGGGGGCAGAGAGCAAAGAGAGGAGAGCCTCCGTGGGCGGGTGGCGGCGGCGGCTCTACACCCCAGGTGGTGGCCGAGCGGATCGAATGGAGGCCAGAGGGACAGTGAGGCCATGGCACAGTTAGCGGCCCAGCTGGTCCACCTCACATATAGCTCACAGAGTAGATTCAGTGTGGGTGTTGTGTCGCATAGGAAACGTGTTACCTTTAGCTCATTATGTCACCGATGTAGCAGCAGGTATGATAGAGCGTGCCTCTGGTTATGTCAAAATCCTTGACCCTATCATCAGCTAGGGGCTCATGCCTGCGTGTGCGCGCACACACACACACACACACACACATACAGGCTCACCACACACTCACTCATTCTGGGTTCGCATTCTTACACACCCACCCACTCACTCACACACTCGCACAGACATGCATACATGGGATACACACGTGAACTATCACCTCCCCCACCGAGAGAGGCCTGCTCTTGTGTTAAACTGATTAGGAGCTTTAGGTGAGGTATTGTGAAACAGACGGCCTGCCTGTCTGACAAACACACACACACATGCGCACGATAGCCGGGTGACCGCCGGCAGCGTCTAGAGCGGTTCTCCAACACAGGGTCAGGGCAGGACGAGGCCCCATCACCCTGGCTTGACTCCCCAGTCCCACTCCCTCCATCCTGCCCCCTACCCCCATAGCTATCGTGCGCTATGGTATTGTTTGGAGTATGGGAACCACCTCGACCAGTGACGCAGAGGTCCGGAAACACCCACTGGGTCTAACAATTGTGGGATTGTTTCCTTGTCCTACAGAATGTGTGGCATAGGTAATGGTGAGAGCATGGCATACATTGTCTCCCCCGCGGAGCATGGAGGGACTTCCCCTCTGTGTCAGAGCAGCAGAAGTTGTCGGACTTCTTCCAAGTGAATCTGCCGGCGTCCCGCCTGCCTTTGTGTGCTCTGTGGAAGCAGCTGGTCTCTGAGCCGGCAAATGCATTATAACACTCGTGTAATGTTCTAAAGTTATAGCTGCGAAAGGTATCTATCTACCAGTAGCAAACACAAACATTCTTTAGCATGGCTCTTCACCAGTCCATTTGCAGCTTTGTGTGCCAGCTTTTCTGTTTGAGAGTAGCATTTGTAACTGCACAAACGAACACACTACCACACACATATTGTGTGTTACTTTCGATTTTCAAAAGAAAGTGGTTTGGAAGTGGAGGTTAGCGTTACAAGCAGATAGTACCCTGAAAAGCAATAGTGGTGGTTCGGATTGAAAAGAGGCTTAGTGTACAATTGGAATGCGAGTCCAAGCCCCATACAGTATTATTAATCAAGTATCTGAGAGGAGGTCCATGGACCGCTAATCTACATTGAATGAGATGGTCATAGTTTGTTTTTAAGAGTGTTCCAGTAATCTGCAGAGTCCCTCCGTTGGATAGGCTATCACTAGGTTTCCAGTTCCGTCCCAGGGTCGTATTGACAGCAGGAACATTATACGCAAACTTCAGGGGTCAGCCAAACGGCTAAGCCCTACTCAAATCTGTGATTGATCAGGGTCAGGGATTAACCCTATGGCTGCAGGATCTACTATCCAGTGACTCACTACTATAGACTTGTTGTGCCGTTAAGGTACGATTCCATTTTAGTGCAGTTGACTGATAAAGGAATTGATTTTGGTCAAACAAAAAGCTTCTTTTCACTCAATAGTCAGTGATGAAAGCTTGTGGAAATCACAATCAATGAGCTGGAATATCTGAATGGGGAAACACGGAATGGTACTGATACGGCAAAAGGTCAAATATGATGTTCTGACAATGTTATACAATGCTAGTTGTAATCATAATACTTGATACTATTGCATAACACTTTCCTGCTGTATGCCAACTGTCGACACACAATGACAGATTGGCAGCAATTCATATGTCTGTTTATCAACAGTGACAGCCAAGATCTCAAATAAACATTGGTCAAATAAAAAGATTAAATGCAAAAATAAAATGTTCTCTTTGTTCCTTTTCTGTTTCTGTGTGTGTGTGTGTGTGTATGTGTGTGTGTGTGTTTGTCTCAATACATCCAATCATTGCAATTACTTTGCTAAAGCGATTGTGGTCTCATCTCTTGCACAATTTGCAAGGGTCTATAATTTGTATTGCCTGTTTGTATGTGTGTATGTCTGTATGAGTGTCTGTGTGTGTGTGTGTGTGAGAGAGAGAGTGTGTGTGTGTGTGTGTGTGTGTAATCTCTGGCACTGGTGGAATGTGGAGTTTGGAGAGAGTTCAATGGGAGCCCACAGGATTACGATGAGTTTTTGCGTCCATGTTTTGGGAGAGAGAAGAGAATCCACAGAGGTTCGGAGTGGGAAGAGAGGTCTCCTGTCACTAACCCACTGATAAAAAAACAAACAGGAACTAATGCAGACTTACTGGAGTAGCGTGGGCAGGAGAGAGGGCCAGAGAAACAGAGCAGGAAAATACTATTTGCTTGTGATGCTGGATTATTTTGGTGGGTTAACCTCTGTGGACTTGACCCAGCGTTCCAGTCACTGGATTACAGTGATATTCCGCTTCTGTGTACGAGGAGGCATGACTGTCTATTTGTCCGTCCGCGTTTCTCGCTGTGTGTGCCTCCCTGTCCTTGCATGCTCTATTGGCATGGTCTAGAAATGCTGGATCGGCTGACAGCCCTCACATTGGTTCAGTAGTGGGGACATACACAGACTGACAGACTGCTGAGACGCACAAATACCCAACAGCAGGGTGGTGGGGACCGGGGCCAGCCTGCCCGCCCGTCCGTGACAGCAGCCATCTCTCGAAGAGAATGCTGTCACACCCAGGCTGCTCATATTTTCTAACAGCCTCTAATCCTCAGCCATCTACATCCTGCAGCATCATGCCAATCCCAACACACATGGCACAGGCTTACATACTTACATGCACGCACAGACAGACAGACTTATCGTCTAACTAGCACTAGGGGGGCTATTTTTTTATATAAAATGTTATGAGTTAAAGTGAAGGGAGAGGTGACCCACACAAAAGGTGAAGAGCTGAAAGGAAGGAGATGATAGGCTACATGGTATATGCCCTATGCATGCATTACAGGTTTCACTAAATGTTCTCATCACTGTTCCATCCCCATAACATGTTCAGCTCAAACACATTCACAGTCATACACACCAAAGGGCCAAGCACCAAAAGACTAAACCATAGCCTCCAAAAGCAACCATAATAATGCCAGAGTAAAGAAGCTTAGAGTTACCAGGAGGGGGAGGATGGACCAGACAGGCAACATACCTTGAACAACACAAGTTGTTATCAGGAATATCCTAAATAGAGTGCTATCCATGCCGTCGCCAGCTTCCCGATGTATTCCCAAAGTCAATACCTACTTTTGTAACGTAATTTTTTTTTCTGCGTGGTACCCAGAAATGGTGCCAGTCTAAAGTCTGCAGGGATATGAGGGCGGTCACATTGGAGTCGCCATGCGCTGCGCTCAAATTGGCTCTGCGCAGAGGAATCTGCTTCTCTGCGGTGCGCAGTCCGTTAAAAATACAACTGATTAAATTGAGAAATTGGGCTCGGCTCGATGATGACTATTGATGCTGCTCATTCTTTCCGACTTTTTTTCCAAAATGAACTCCCCACGCAGCTAAGCGGTTAGGCAGTCTGGGATAAAGCAGCTTAAACGCGTGGGCTGAGAGATTATTTCCGAGATACACACATCCTCCCTCCTCCCCCGACAACTACTTGTAGCTCTGGTCTAGTTTGGGTTCCCGTTCGTCATCGAAACGAACTTTTCCCAATATGACTTATTTGGACTCATTGAACATAGTTACAGTAAAGAGTGTCAGTGTGTAACTGCATTTGTTCTGTCCAACATATCTGCAGCTCTTTATAATAATAATAATAATAATAATAATAATAATAATAATAATAATAATAATAATAATGATACATTGATGCATACTAGTATATAATTTCATGGGGCTTATATTTTCGGGACAGAAGCGTTTACGAAGGAAATGTGAGTCTTTTCTAAGACAAGCACAATGTTTCCTTCAGTGAAATCCTTTCATTCAAGTAGTACCGTATCCTAATGCCATATGGGCGATAATAGACTCGTCAGAGGCGTTTCTTCAAATCGTTCTACTCTTTCTCTCTCTCTCTCTCTCTCTCTCTCTCTCTCTCTCTCTCTCAAAAGTAAAAAAAAAAAGTAAGAAATTAGAACTGCAGAATTCTAAGCACCATAAAATCCTCTGCTGGCCAAATATATTTATTGCGCTCTTACTTTTTAACTGCTACTTTTGTGGCCTTGCAGGTTTGTTTTTATGTTAGGATCCTTTGGCAACATCCTTGGTCTTTTGTCTTTGCATGGCTTTTTTATTGATCTTATAAACTTTTTGTATTTAGCATTGCAACTGCAGGCAGGCCCACATCTTCACATATTGTGACGATGTGGGCCTGTCTGCAGTTGCATTTGTGTATGTATTTGTGTATGTGTGCCTTTCCTTGTGTTTTCACTCTTTATGGAGTCTGCAGAAATATCATAGGATGTGGTTAACAAGTATTTTATTGCAAAGTGATAAAACGTGCAGTGTCTTTATGTCGTGTCATGTCAAGTTCAGGAAAAGAGCTCGGACTTAAATACCCTTACACAGCCATGCTTTCTATTGTGCAGTTTACAGAAGATCCTCCTATTTAACAGGACATAAACGGTCACATTATAACACTTTGCACACCCTTGGTCACCCCCCCCCCCACCCCCCCCCCACCCCCTCACAAACATCCACAGTCCACACCATGAGTTGCTGTCATGAAGACACCGTGGTGGCTGCCGCTAGCTTCCGGATGTGCGAGTAGGACTTCAGGATGGTCACACTGCCATGGTGGGACACCCCGAGAGGGAGCACGCACTCCTCCGTCATGCCGCCTGTCTCGGGGTCCCAGCACATCACCGTGGAGATCACCTGGTTCTTGTCGTCGCGGCCACCCGTGATGAAGAGCTTGTTGTTGCAGGCGGCGATGGCACAGCTGGCCCGGTCGCCCAGGCGGGTGACCAGAGACCAGCAGTCGGACAGCGGGGAGTAGCAGTACAGGGCGTGCATGGCTCCACCTGCGCCGGGAGAGACAGGTATCTTAACAAGGTGCTACTATCATGCATGGACACCATACGCACACAAGCACACGTACAAATATACTCAGATATAACACAAATATCACACATCGAGACACGCTGACAGTTTGTGCCCATGAAACACAAGCATACAAATAAACACTCATGTATACTCTTTCCCTCAATCACACACCCGCTCTTGATATAGGAATGTCCCATGGAAGTGGTCTGCTTAAGGCTACTGACCAACAACATAAATGCGCTCCTTGAAGGTGACGGCGTTGGTGCATTTGGCCTCAATTGGCATGGGGGCCCGCAGGCACCAACTGTCTGTCCCTGGCTCCCAGCTCTGCAGCCTATCCGTGGCCAGCTTCCCGTTGGGCCCGCCCCCGATCACAAATATCCACCGGTCGAAGCTGGCTGCGGCGAACGAGCTCACCCCGAAGAGAAGCGGTGCCGCCTGCAACAAGCAGCACCGAGAAGTAAACGTCACAGTGAATTCTTCAAAGTGTACAGTATAGGTCTGCTACAGGCTGTAGCAGTGCAGAAACGCCCCCTACAGGTTGAATTAGTAAGGTCCGGCTTAAAAAAAAAAGAAAAAGAATATTGTCAAGCTTAATAGAAATATAATAATAGATATGCTAACCTGCATCCAGCGATTGTGAAAGGGATCGTAAACCTCGACACTGGTGAGTCTCTCCGTGCCGTCAAATCCGCCCAGCGCATACACCTTCCCCCCATGCACGGCCATCTTGTGTCTCCACCGTCCGTTGACCAGGGCCTCGACCTGAATCCACCGATCCAGTGAGCCGCTGTATTTCCATACCTCATGCTGTGTCTCTTTACCTCCTACAAAAAAAGAGATACATTTAGTATTTATATCACAGAATGACTTTGTCAGTTAGTATTCTGTCTTAAGTCACCAATCACTGAACCACAGATGTACTGTCTACATACTTTATGTGCATAGTGTGTGGGCCTAATATATAGAATGTACATATCCACAAGGCTTTAGATGATCTGATTAGGACATGGTTGTGACCAGCTGCAGAAGCTAGCTCAGGAAACAGATTGTAAGAGAGGTGTGTTACTCAAGAAGCCAACCAACCGTATTCTAGGAAACCTTTGAAAACCACAACCTCGACATCACCAACAGATTTAGCTCACAAAAGGTCATCAACCATATCAACTCAATTGTACTCTAGAATCAGATTGCCTTTCGGACCAAAATGAAACAGAGAACAGTTTAAAAAGGGACAAATATTATACACATGATGCATTTTGCCTTCTTAGTAGATAGTTTAAAGTATTATTTTGTATTATGTTTTGCATTATTTCATATTTTCTTCAATTTTGACAAGCCTTTCAGAGAACATAACAAAATATAAGTGAATTTTGTAACAGATAAATAAAGTGCATTGGTGTGTCTTTCAGGTCTCAGGTACATCGCTCACCAGATATGAACACCTCATTTCGGAAGGTGACGCAGGCAAACTCCACCCACTTCCGGTTGAGTGACTCATCCTCCATCTCTGTGATTGGCAGCTTGGCGACCTCCAGTCGGCTGCGCCTCAGAGGGTCCAGGCATGTCACTGTGGCAACAAAGCGCTCATCTTTGGTGCAGCCCCCGATGATCATGAACACCTCAGACAGAAAGTGATGCAGGCGAGGCTTGGTCCGCTCCGACACAACCTGCACAGACACACGTGCAAAGTCAAAAACACACCAATCTCATATTCAAGCATTGGCACAACTTACATACATGCTAGTTAGATACATGCTTGGTACAATCAGTCCCACCCTCTAACCTCAATGCCTGAGAGGTGATAGGTGCGGGCCTCCTGCATCAGAGGGAAGGCCTCGCTGCATTGGCGAATCAGCAGGTTGGACTCCACTTTCTGTAGGAAGTAGGCCGGCTCTAGCAGGGGTAGACGCACCAAGACAAGCAACCTGGCCAACAGAGGGCGACGCTCCTCCTCCCGCGCCCGCACCCAGCGCATCAGCGCTCCAAACACACACTCCTCACAGGTGACCCCCAAATCATCCCGCTGCAGGGCACTCTCTAGCGCCCCCGATGGCAGCTCCACAAACTCCTCGTGTGTGACCACCTGGGAAAATTCGGTGATGATGTAGTCCATGACCTTGGCCCTGAGAGCATGTAGCCCGTGACTTTCCGCCAGAAGTAGGACCCCCACGCAGCTCTCTGGCTGGAGGGACTCGGCTAGGAAAGTAACGCACACCTCCACCATCCGGGGAAACTAGTGGCACAGAGAGAGAGAAAGATGCTGAGAAGATGGGGTTAGTTCTCCGGATCAAGCTGTTTCTGTTATAAGACGTGCACAAACAGTATCACGCACAAACTCATACACTTGCATGTGCGTTAATACAAACACGCGCAGACACACATACCCCCCTACACACACACACACACACACACACGCACACTGACACCTGGAGACTCACCCAGCCCTGTCATCTAGGTGCAGTGCTAATTTGGGCTGCTATGGAAAATGGATTCTGACAGCAAACAACAACAGTTGCTTTCACTTCCCCTATCATGGTTCTGTAGAATAAGAAGCCTTGTCTGACTCAGTGCAGACAATACCTGAGTCAGTTCTACTAATAGGGAAACTGCGGGAGAGACACGGGTTTTGAGTTTGGAGCATGACAAGAAACAGCAACTGTGTGGGAGAGTTGGAGACAATGACTAAAAGGAAAGTCAATGGCTTTGATTAAATGTGTCGATGCTAGCTGAAACCTGGCAACCAACAAAATTCTGTGAAATTGTAAACCAGTGAAAGATGTCCGTTTTTCTCAGGGTGGGCAAAACAAGACATGACTATATAAAAACATGGGGTTTACAACAAAGAAATATAAAAGTGAGCATCACCATGGATTTTATATGTGTTTAGAATTTTGTTTTGGCTAGTAAGATGTTCTTCCAGTGAGTGTGTGTCTCACCTGAAACAGACAGGCAGCCTCTATGGTTCTCTGGACGTTGGCGGGTGTGATGAGGGCTCGGCTGGTGTAGGTGTAGTCCAGCAGGGTCAGCATGGTATCCCCGTCCAGCCCCTTCATCTCCACACGCTCTTCATGGCTCTCCCTCAGACCCCCGCAAAACATCGCCCTGCAAGTGGACACGCATATTGGTACACACACGCACAAACACAAACACGACAACATGTGTCTTCAAATCGGTCAGAATACTAGAATTGTTTTTTTTCACAATGAGTGAAGCGAGTTTGTGTGTCTCACTCTGTGTGTGTGTGTTTGTGTGTGTGTGTGTGTGTGTTGTACCTGAAGTACTGGCTGGTGGCTGCCAGCAGAGCTCGATGGCAGGGGAAATCCTGTCCCTGGACACTCAGAGTCACATCAGTCAGTTCTCCCCTCACACGCATTGTCTCCATGCCCCTCTGCAGGGCTTCAGGGAGACCCCTGTCCTCCCAGCTCAGCTCCCCTTCTGCCCCAGCAGCCCCCTCCCCGTCCGAGGGAACAGGACCCAGTCCGGGGGCTTCGTCTGCGGGGACAGTCAGCGGGCCGTCGGTGGTCCTCTCCAGCGAGTCGCTCATCCTCACGCTGGGAGCTCTGTCAACAGTGATACCATGTGGAGCGCTCACTCACCATGGGCGAGTGAGTGAGCGCAAACGTCTACTCCTGGTGTGAGCACTGTGTGCTTTATGAAGACGGACGGCATGCACACGAGTTGCTGGGTGTGAGTGGTCCCGTCTGTGTTAAAAACACCAGCAGTACGCGCATTTGTCAGCTCTGTGCTGTTGGCTCTCGGTGCACACTTCCTGTTCCTCTTTTCTTCCTTTCTTTGTGGGTTGTTATGAAATGTTACAGATGAAGCAACTAGCACTCTGTACATGCTTCCTCCAATGAAGGCCAAGAAGGGTTGGGGCCTAAAGAACGTGTAAATCCTGACATTTGGTCTCACAGGTGGTAATACCCTGTACAGGCACACAGAGGCAGTCTGGAGCAGTTCCGACAGCAGCACACCAGTAACCTACAACACCACGTTTATTTTAACGCATGTGCTAACTAGTTGCTAATACCCAACAGAGTTGACATTTTATTAAGATCTCAAGAGCATACCACAATCTAAATTAAGGATCATGATTATAACAATAAAAGAGCATATACGTATATTAGAGGTTTGTAAAGGTGTGGCAAGTGATGTCATTCACAACAAGTTGAAACAAAGTGGAAGCACCAACCAGTTTATATAACACAATGAGTGATCGCAATCACGCCCCGACTCCAGTCCATTGCTTATCAAACAGGCTTGGCCTTTTTTCTGGCTTCACAACACGCATGGCTCCTTCTCTTCTCGTCGGCCTGGAGACGCCTTTTGAGTAAGCATTTCCATTCTCTTGAAATCTTATCTATTCTGACACCTTTAAGACTTGGAGTTTCTCATGCCTTCCTTGGAACCCTCTGCTACTGCTCTTTAGTTAAATGGTTTAAAAAACAAATCATGTGGCTTAGATGTAGTGCTCTTACTTTTTGGTCTCTAAGGGGCACGTTTGAACAAATGGCAATAGCAAATGTCTACAATATATATTTTTAAGGCTATACCAGAAGTAGAGTGTTGAAATAAAGCCACAGCATGTTGGATAAATCTACAATGTCATAACTATACACAAATACAGACGGAAGGTCTGGAGAAAGGCCAACTGAAATGTATCACACATAAACCGGCAAATAATTCTGATGTGGTCAGACGCCTGTTTCTTCTCTTCAAACTTTTTCTGTAGAAAGAAAGGAAGCCACAATGTCTGACTTCCTCTCACCACCTCAGAAGGAAGTAACAAGCTGTTTCACAAACTGATTTATAGACATATGTGATATGCTGCCTGAGCTGTCAGGATGAGCTTCAGCCACCTGCTCCCATGGAGGGCTTGTCTCCTGTTCTGGAGGATTCAACTCCTCATCCAATGGGGTAAGAGCCTTTCTGTCTTTCCCAAACCTTACCTGTTCGTCTAGCTGTTGTGCAGTCCGTTTCCGTGAATTGGAATGAGGTTCTGCATTCACAAAGTTGAGGTTAAAGTTATATCTTTTACACTGCATGCAACAAAAACTTAGTTTTGTCAGATCGTGGAGCTAAAAATAGTGACAGAATTGTTTCTGTTTATAGGAGTGTAAAGAAAGAAAACCTTTTTTGATATTATCCAGTGATGAAATGTGGTGAAATATGCTTTGCGTGACAAAGACTTATAGATGACACATAGATGAGTCATTTCTGCTTTTCTGAAAGACCTTTTGTAGAAGTAACATGTCTGCTATTTATGTTCACAACCCAGCTTAGCAAATACATCAGTGGCATATACTTTGCTAGGTAACAGACCTCTGTTCTCTCTATCTGACGCACAGGCGAGGCCAAGGTGCTCACTCAGGTGCAGGCTGGCCCTCTGTACCGTGTGGCTGGCTACCCTCTCACCATCTCCTGCAACGTCAGCGGCTTCCCCAACCCCGACGCCAAGCAGAACTTTCAGTTCTTCACCTTTAAGCCTCAGAGCCCTACCCAGGAGATGAATATCATCAGCACCGAGGATCCTAACTTCGGCTTCACCGCGTATGTACAGCGCGTGAGGAGCAAGGCAATCACTCTCGAGCACCAGTCAGCCACCTCCGTCCTCTTTCAGATCAACAGTCTGCAGGAGACGGACGAGGGCGAGTACGAATGCTCCGTTCTAAACTCTGTGTTTGTCTACGATGGAATCTACAGTGCTAAGACCTCAGTGCAAGGTAAGAACATTTGAAGATATGTCGTTTTTAATGTTTCATATATTACAATCCACGCCTGTTCCATGTCAGAAGACGCTCTGACGACAGACATGCACATTGCTGTTAACCTCTTCCTGTCTGCACAGTCCTCGAAAACACCCTGATTGTGGACTCCCCACATGGCCCCGTCTCTCTGAGCCATGACGAAGGCGACGCCTTCACCCTGACTTGCAAAGCCTCCAGCAACACCTTCCAGCACACTCATCTGTCCGTCACCTGGTATCTCCATGGGCGTGACGAGGCTTTACCCCGTCCTATCATCTCCTTGGACCGGGACCTGATGTTGAATCCAGGGCCCGAGTTCCAGGCGCGTTATCAAGCAGGGCTCATTGGTCTGGACAAGGTTGGAGAGGCCCTGTACAGACTGAAGATGGCCCAGCTGGAGGTTTCGGACACGGGCAGGATCTACTGCCAGGCCCAGGAATGGATTCAGGACCCCGACCGCTCCTGGTTCCCCATCGCTACAAGCGAGGCAGAAGCAACCACTCTGGAGGTCAAAGCTAAAGGTTAGTAGTTTAGCGTTTTCCATTTTGACATTTGGATTGTGTTTCTGTGTCAAGAGCATTGCAGTGGTAGAATGGCGGTAGAGTGAACTGGATTTGATTTCTTCATAGTTACAGTAACTGTAGTCACTTCATGTGTGCACAGAGGTTGCCCCAGACAGCGGTTCTCTGGTGGTGCGTGTCTCGGTGCAGCCGACTACTCTTCAGGAGGGCCAGCAACTGTCGGTCAGCTGCAGCGTGGAAGCCCAGAGCCTGGCGGGGCGCTTCTTCTCCGTGGCCTGGCTGCGGGACGGGCGGGAGCTGGCCCGCATCGGCCCTACAGGGGTTCTGTCCGTGGGGTCCGAGGACGGCGGGCGCGAGAGGAGAGGGGAGCTGAGGGCAGCCCGCACAGGAGACCGGGAGCACCTTCTGACCCTGAAGCCAGTCCGGACCCAGGACCAGGGGGGGTACCAGTGTAGAGCCTGGCCCCAAGAGAGAGGGGTTGACGGGGCCTTTACACAGGGTGCAGGCAGAGACTCCTCCACCCAGCAGGTCACCATCTCAGCTATAGGTAGGAGTCAGAATCACGCATGCCCCTAAGTGCGCGCACACACAAACACACGGACAAAGACGCGCGGACACACGCGCGCACGCAGCCACTCATCATCATTATAACTTATTTCCCTCTGCAGAGAGTGGGCTGTCAGTTGCCATGGAACAACAGAATGTGAGCGTTAACGAAGGTGGCTGGCTGCAGCTCACCTGTAGAGTCAACGGTGCCAAAGGCCAGCTCTCGGTTGCCTGGCAACACAGACCGATGTCTGCGGGAACGGATCTGTTCGGCGACGTCCTCACCCTGAGCCGAGACGGCGTGATGGGCATCGGGGTGGACTACAGTCACCGCAACGTGCAGGGGCTGCGCTCCAGCACAGACACCTTCCTCCTGGAGCTGAGGGAGGTCACGACCTCTGACGCAGGGGTCTACCGGTGTACCGTCTCGGAATGGACCACCGGAATGGCTGGCAGCCCCGAAAAAAGCCACAGTCTATCACATGACGCAACCGTGATGGTGCTCTCAGTGGGTGAGGATGTCAGAGTGAGAAAAGTGTAATATTGCTCTCCTCATCTTGTTATTAATGTGATATATTAAATGAAGCGCTGTTTTTGACACATACACATATACCTTCTTATTGATGATTGTGTATTGTCTGCTGCCATTGAAAAGATGTCCAACCACTGTTCCTGTCGTTGTTTAAAAGTGTTCATGTATGTTTGCACTTTTTGTGCCAACAAGTGAACGCGCTAGAAATTGTGGAGATAGATGGCAACACACAGTTACAGACACCAATAATTGTACAGCACGTTGAGTAGCACCGACTGTAATAGAGCTCTTTGCATTTCACACAAGGTAATGTTCAGCTTCAATGACAACACCACGCTGCTGTTTTCACCACACGCTTCATTTCAGAGTCTCTACTGAAAGTGGACCTGAAAAGCCGTGACACCCAGTTAACAGTGGGGGGAGGGGCGGACCTGGTGTGTCGGATCCGAGGGCCCCGGCTGCCTGTGACGGTGACCTGGACCCTGCAGCGGGAAGAATCCTCACGCCCCGAAAACATCCTGACCCTGTCGCCCAGCGGCGACCTCACCTGGCGGGGTGACCAGGGCAGATACCAGCTCAAGACCAGCACCGCGCCCGGCGATGTCCGCCACATCCTCCGAATCCTCCAGGCGAGCCCCAGGGAGGCAGGACGGTACCAGTGTGAGCTCTCCATGATCGTAGAGAAGGCCCACAGGAAGCTGCCGGCCTCATACCAGCTGGCAGTCCTAGTCAATCAGCCAGGTATAATGGTGATGGGCCCTCTAGGAGTTTAGTCGTGTTAGCTATATATCCAGCTATGTATATAATAATAATTTCCCCTCTTTTTCTCCCTTTAAGTGAGCAAACTGTCAGTGGTCTCCAGCCCTTCCCCTCTGGAGCAACACATCAACACTGATGTAACGATGAAATGTTCTGTCAGCCAGGCAACCTCTGACTCCTCTCGCTTTGCTGTCACCTGGTTGGTCCAAAAAGAGGGCGAGGGGAACCAGACTGTTCTGTCCTCTGACCTCGATGCCGTGGTAACACTCGG
>JAVQIZ010149890.1:0-11844 GCA_036023535.2 Galaxias brevipinnis | reverse complement strand
CCCCCCCCCCCCCCCCCCCCACTGAGCGAAAGACAGAGAGAGATTCCAGGCAAAACAAGTCTATGGCTTCTGGGGATAGCCTACCCCCCACCCTGTGCGCTCACATTAGCGTTCCCTGTTCAACAATGTCCACACAGATTAGTTCCTCCAAAAGGACCAGCAGGTAGGACAGCACACATAGTCACGTAAACATGCACAACAAGCAAACGTGCAGACACACAAACACACACACACACACACACACACACACACATGCACGCACACAAACACACATCAAGCCTGCTGAACGGACCCAACCAGGCCATGAGGGTAGCGCTACGCTGTTGCTAAGCAACCAGGTGAATCCTCTAAGAGAACCTCATTCCCTGGGAGATACCCTCGATGTGTTTGTGGATGTGCATGTGTGTGTACCAAAGATGCGTGTAACTTCAGAGTCAACACATTGAGCACAAATGATGTTATAGGATGCCACCATGGCAACAGCCCAGCGGGCTACAAGAAAACTTGGCTCCTGGCATTTGTCTTTTTTTTTTTTTTTCTTGATGTAGTTTTTATTTATTCAGCAATTATGCATTTATAATTTATAGAGTACACAGAGTGCTGACAGTGCCAAGTGCAGAGTCGCACAAACACTCACTTTCACTCAAAGGCTAGCGTGCGCTCCCACATTCCCCTACACAAACGCAAAGGAAAAGCTCACTAACTTGGCTATAGGAAATGAATCTTAATAAACCCTTGGGGTGAAGCTGACGTAGTGACATTTACACACCGCCCTCCACACACACACACACACACACACACACACACACACACACACACATACACACACACACACACACACACACACACACACACACATACATCTGGCTCGTGTCCACCAGCCACGGCTAGCACCTGATTGGCTGACAGAAGGGGACGGGATTGAGATCGGGAAGGCAAAAGTGTGTCCTGAGGATTTGTGATTCCTGTTGCCATAGGAACAGCCGCTGGTAGGGTCGCCACCGTTGACAGGCAATAGTAACCCTGGAGATTCATTAGAGACGGTCACTATGGAAACCACCAATCAGAGACATTTTTTATGTCCTTTCCCAGTTAATGGGCACAGGAAATATCTCCCGTCCTAATCACACACTCTGGTCCTTCTCTGGGGTGGCGAATGTTTACCCCTTCAGTAAACACACGGAGACAGAACAGCATTGTGGGTACAGCAGCTTTGACAGAGTACAGAAGCTCAAAAGCAAACAGGCGCACAGAGACACAAGCGCTCTTCCCCGAAGTCCGATGTGAAACCCTGAGCTGAGGCATAAACACCGAGTAGAGTGTGAGACGGGTAGAGGAAGACACACACATACACACATGGACACACGGACACACACACACACACACACACGGACACACGGACACACACACACACACACACACACAGCCAAACACACATGGATACACATTAAAACACACACACACACACACACACACAGCCAAACATACAAACACATGGACACACAGCCAAACCCACACGCTCACACACATTCCTATCAGTGCAGGATATGGGCTGCAGACGGCGCGAAGGCACCAGGAGCGAGGTGGGCTGGTCTGGGTCAGGGCCAGCAGAACCACGGGGGCTAGATCAGGGTACGGCAACTCCACCTCCTCTTTCTCCTCCTCCCGCTCGTCTCCCTGGACGGACACACACACCTCCTCCCCCTCCTCCTCTTCTTCTGCTGGTGCTCTCTGCTGTTCGTGCAGGTCTGGCTCTTGTCCACCAGTCATGGCCACGCTGCAGGCAGCTTGAGAGACGGGGAGATGGGGATCAGGGCACAGCAGCGGCTTGGTTTTTCTCTATGGGTGGGTGTGCGTGTGTGTGCGTGTGTGTGTGTGTGTGTGTGTGTGTGTGTGTGTGTGTGTGTGTGCGTGCATGCGTGCGTGTGTGCGTACGTGTGTGTGTGTGATGTGATGTAGGCCACAGAGAGGACCCTAGGAGCCTGGTCCCAAGCCGTTTATTCTCAACATGCTCAATAGGCAGCTGTCCCTTCAACAAGCCACATGTGCCTCCACACAGAGGCGACTCAGAAACGGACACAATGCCAGACATAGCAGATGTTACACCTAAAAGATAATGTCTGTGGCAGAGCTGCAAAAAAAAATCATAACAGACAAGCATAGCAGAGTCACAGTTTGAACCATCTATTATGATCAACTAAACAAATAAGGTGACCTGACACGTGACATAAACCACATTACACAGTCCACCGGAGGTAACACTAATGGGAGAGATCCTTTTATAATCCAAGAGAACATTACAGTCATCGCATTATAAAGTAATGGTCTTAATCCAGGAAGGGTTTCCAAAAACAGCTTACATCCATACTAGGAGAAAAGTATATTAGCAATTTTACTTGACCATCAGTCAAATACTAGATTTTATGATCAAACGCAGATGCAATTTGGCTGCTTATAATTAAAAATAAACTGTTGAAAGAAAAAGGCTGAAGGCGGCAGGGAAACCCCTTGGTTTATTTTTGTACTGAGAAAATTTTGTCTTGGTCCTCTGCAAGAAAATCTCCAACTGAATTGGACGCAGTCCTCCAGCATTGGGGAATAGCCTAATTAACCTTGGTGTAATTAACAAGAGATATAAACCAATTGTCCCGCAGGCAAAATCCTATTCTAAATGTAAAAATCAGAATACATCTTAAATTGGCTAAATTAAAACACAACGGCAATTTTCATTGGCAAATAATAAAATAGGCCTGGATGAACGCAAGATTGTAAATCGCTATAGAGACGGTGTGACAGAGACCTGGATTGAACATTATCGTTTGGACTCTCCATCAAAATAAAACGTTAGACTAGCTTTATCAAACAATCCCCATTACTTTGAACCATTCTGTGGCGTTTTGAAACAATCCCACCATTTTTTTACACAGCTTAACAATCGCAAGATCTGTTCATACACATATCCCATATAAAAGGAACCTATAGTCCCAGTCACAGACAACAAAGAGGGAGAGGACCGCAGAAAGGCAGGCTAGAACTTTGATGTCAGTCTTACCAGGGAGTAGAGTCCATCCACCGGCTTCACTCACTCCCAGTCTGTCGCGCGCCCCAAACTCTCCTTGGCCCGGTATTCCATCTGCGTGCGGTGAGCTGTTTCCCACTCGCTCACCTCTGTGCAAAATTTAGGCTTCCACCAGTCTGATATACCAAATCGGCTGCGCTGTTAGAGTCCACCGTGAGAGGTTTTCAAGTTTTTTAAACAGAAAAACAAAGTTAAAGAAGAACGGCTCTACCCCCGTCAGAAGCCCATGCATCCCCGTCACAGCTTGACTTGCTCTGCAGCGCTAAGCACCAGAGTTCAGGCGCACCAGGGGGAGTTGGGGCACGTGATCGCCTGCGCTCACACTTTGCATCCTGTGGTATCCGTTCATATCTCCGTTTGTGTATGCTTGTTGGTTCTTTCGCCGGCGACCCTCGGACAGAAGAAGTCGTGAGAGAACAAAGCGGGCCGGCAGGTGGAGAGGGAGAGGGGGGAGAGAGCAGGTATGGGTGGGGGAGCTCTGAGAGATTCATGGTTCAGGGCAGACAGAGATGTATCTCCGAGCTATCATAACCCCCTGCTAAGAAGCTCACATCAAACATTTAGAGGACTTGAGAAACACGGTTAACATCTAGGACGGACGGACACACACACACACACACACACACACACACACACGGACGCGCGCGCGCATGAAACCACTTAATGCAGCTAGCACTCTCAGAGGAGATAGCATAAAAAGCCAGTGTGTGAGAGTTACAGTAAAACAATCATTTTGAGGTTCCTCCCCATTTCTTTCAGTTTTTGTTTACCCCTTTTTCTTTTCATTTATCGCTCTCAGTCTCAACCGACAAACCTATTTATATCTGTCTTACTTACACAAACACACATGCGCGCACGCACGCACGCGCACACATACAGATGACTCGTGCAGCAGCAAGATTCTTTCTGCTCGACAGAAACATTTCATGCATTTTTTACTCCAACCCTGTCACCGTGATGATCTTGTACTCTCTATCTCTCTGTTTACACAAGTAACAGGAACACAGCACACACACACACCGAAATGTGTAGAACACTTCACCACACACTATCAAGTCACTGCAAGCATCTCTCTACCACACTAACCCACCGAGATGCACAAAACAAACAAAAAACACTGTGTTATCGATGGATGATGAGTATCTAGGCCAGCCATTATTATCAGACTGTGATAGGCTGCCCTGGGGCGTGTTACCATGGTGACCACTACATAATATAATCTGTGAGGAAGTGTTTTATACCATGTCAGTTTTGCTCTCAAACTTCCACTGTGTGTCTACAGCAAATTGTGTGTGTGTTTGTGTGTGTGTGCGTGCGTGTACGTGTGTGTGTGTGTGTGTGTGTGTGTGTGCGTGTGTGTGTGTGTGTGTGTGCGTGCGTGTGTGTGTCCAATTACCTAGCTGGGCATGCGTTCACACACAGTCACACACTTAGTTACACTCAGTAATGTGGTGATTGGATTAGAGATCAATAGCCATGATCAGTATGCTCTATCACCATGACGACAGCCTCAGGACACACCCTCATATTGAGTGTGACCAAACAGAAAAACACGCGGGCACAACACTTTAGCAGCAATAACCAGGATGCCAAAAAGCTGACTGGAAACACAACACTAGGCTTGAGTGACCATTATTAACTTCCTTTCCGTTCTCAGTGCTCTCCCCCACCTCATCTCTATATTTCTTCTTGCAGGTGGATCACATGCTTAAAAGACAAGACCCATCATCCGCTCCTGAGCTGCCGCCATGCACTGTTCATTTTGCACGACCTGGACAGTAGCTAATAAACAATATCATCAAAAACATAAATGATACATTTCTCATTTACTCGCAAATGCGCTGCCACGCACGCACGCACACAGTAGACTTTGTGACTTTCTATATTTGTTCTGGGGATAGACAAGAAGAGAAGAGCAGGGAAATTAACAAGCATGAGAAAGTGAGAGAAACAGTAGTGCGTGTGAGAGAAGTACCTTCGCGTACAATCGACCAGAGTAAGTTGCCTAGCAACCTTTGGCCTTGATGACAGGAAATGATGTAATTGTAATACACTGTCACACACACACATAGTAGGCCTATAGTATATTGCACAGGAAAAAAATCAGCTGGCTGCTTGCTCCAGTAGATTAAAATAATGATGCATTGTTATAAGCTGGGTCCTGTTTAAAACAATACACTAATCTGCTCTAATGGCTGAGCTCTGAGTCCATTACTGTTGATCCAGCCAACCATCCAGACTCACCAACCCATCACATTCAAAGGGTCAAAACTGCTGTGCTTTTATGCTCTGCAACACATCAAGTGTGCACTGCTCTAAAAGTCTGCTGAGCCCTTCCTCTCCTCCATTTCCACGTTCCCAGCCACCATCCCACTCAGCTGTAGAATTCAAACCTCCGACAGACCACACACACTCATACAAGGTACTACCATCTGTCCCAAAGAGAAGGATATGCTGAAATTGGAAGGTCAGAAAATAGGGATATATTTTTAACAAATAGGACACTTCCTATTTGAAAGAAAGCATGCTAATATTAGTGAGTCTTGTCATCGTGGGATTTCTATCAAGTTCACCAGCTCCATCTTGTGGCCTGAAAGTAGTTCTTATGAGCTCATTAAATACAGTAAGTGTCTGTCTTGCAGTAGAGGCAGAACTTATGTACATGTCTGACTGAGGTATAG
This sequence comes from Galaxias brevipinnis, assembly GCA_036023535.2. NCBI lineage: Eukaryota > Metazoa > Chordata > Actinopteri > Galaxiiformes > Galaxiidae > Galaxias > Galaxias brevipinnis. The sequence continues at coordinate 6,084 of JAVQIZ010149890.1, read as the reverse complement.
CAATACAACTTTGAACAGGCCCTTTGCCTGATGGTAATCAGTTAGCATTGTTAAACCACATCATTAACACTGTTCCTCGTCAGAGAATTGATTATATGACTATATTCAGACTTTTGGTTGACTCAGATCAGTCTATCCCTATCGGCTCGTTTTAAAGCGTTGTTTTACTAAAGATGTTGCTCTACTGGTGGGGAATTTTTGTTTATTTGACAGTCCAGGAGACTTCCCAAATACACATGCATAAAAATGTATGAGTATGGAAATGTTTTAACAACATACTTAACCTTAAATAAATTAAAGATAACTTAAATAATTGCACTTGTGAAACCTTTTTACTCTTTGAAGACAACAATGAAGCCAAATAACGTGATACAATAAATACTGCACAACAGTCAAACTAAATAATAACAATTCTTAAAATTCTTTAAATATGGCCTTTATTTGCTGTTTGCATTATAATCAAGAAAGAAATTGAGACAAACAACTGTTGAGAAATCCAAAAAAATCCTTTAATTAAAAAAAAGCTAAACATAAGAACATTGACCTACCATTGCTCTCTCCACTGCCTGAGTCACAGCTGCATGATAGAAATTATACACATGCAATAACGCATCAACCCTTCCCCATCTCGCTCTCACTCACACACACACTCCCTTTGTCACAGTCATAGAAACCTGTACACTACATTACAAAAAAAACATGGACACCGATCCGCCATGTCTTTGATGGTTGTTTTTACACAAACATAGACTTCCGCACAACAAATATGATCCAGTGTCGAATCTGGCCGGTACACTAGTTAAAGTCCACCTGCGGAGACACAGCAGTACCGGGGACAAAAACATTCTTCAGCATGACCTACAAGCGTACACAAGGATGTGATCTAAACAATGACAAACCAGGAATCAATGCAGGTGGGGTTAATTCATTTACATAAGCCATTAAAGGGCAGCAAAAGAAACAAACTGCACTCCTGATGGATCAGGAACAACTAAAATCACATCCCTGAGCACAGTATGCATGGTCACATTATAAGACATGAGGGCCACTGGAGCATGACCACCTTAGAGGACCCACGTATTGCAGGCCTGGCATCTGTCTCAACCTTCAACGACTGAAGAGAAGAGGAACAATGACTGATCCCAGCTCTTCCAAGCGGGGCTCATTAGACAGAAACACTGGGGCAAGGTGAATCCCAGAAGCCAGTTACCAAAGTAACCATGGCCTTACTACAGTAACAGGTATTAGATGAGCACAATTTACACGGCACCATATTCAAAGTGCCGGATGGTGGTTTTGAACACTAAGGCAAGCATTTTACAAAGGAGCTGTCCAGCGTACGCGGCAAGACCCTTCTACCTTTGTCTGGACTATCGTGGTCAGTGGCTAGGCTAACAGTGGCTAGTTGACCGCCGGGTCCTCGGCTGCTTTCTCCGTCGTCTTCTCCTCCGCCGCCTCCTTCTCTTTGTTCTTCTTGTGTTTCTTCTTCTTGTGTTTGTGTTTGTGCTCTCGGCCCTCCTCCTCCCCCTCCGTCTGCTTCTTGTGCTTCTTGTGTTTCTTATGCTTCTTGTGTTTCTTCTCCTTCTCCTTCTTCTTCTTCTCCGTGGTGGTGGCCGAGCCGCTCTGGTTGCTGGGGGCGGGGCTGTGAGAGTTGAGGCTGTGGGAGGGGCTATCGCTGAGGCTCCTCCCGCCCTCGGGCTCCGAGCCCTCCCCTTCGCTGTAGTCGGGGACGAAGGCGGCCTCGTCGGTCTCCCGGCCCAGGTCGGAGCACAGGCGCTGCCTCCTGGGCTCGGGGCCTCGGCCCTCCTCCCGCACTCCTCCTCCTCGCCCCTCCTCCCTGGCCAGTCCTCCACCTCGCCCTTCCTCCCTTGCTCCTCCCCCTCTCCCGTCCTCCTTCCCCCCTCTAGTCTTGGCTGCTTTGGTAGAGTCTGTCGGCCCCTCTCTCGACGCCTTGCCCTCCTCCCTAGTGCCTCGGACTCCTGCTGCTTTCTTCTCCTCCCTTGAACCCGTTCTCCTCTCCAGCTTTGCTCCTGCTCTCCCTACAGTCTTGCTAGGTTTGGGGGGGTCAGGCGGTCTCTGCGTGACCTGGCCTCTAGGAGGCGCTGGCGGGGTTTCCCGCTGCCTGGACACCGCCACTCCATTCTCCTGGCCTGCCACCTTCTCCTGCGCCTCCTCCTCCTCCTCTTCCTCCAGGTCGTCTCTCTCCCACTTGGAGCGTGGAGGGGGCTGGATGAGGGCCTGCTCTGGCCCACGGGGGTTCTCTCTCTCTGGGGGAGGCTCTGGGCTGCTGTGGGGCTGCTCTCTGGGCTTGGCCCCCGCACTCCTCTGCTCCGGGTCGGGCTCGGGACGGTCCTCTGCTGGCCTGCTGCTGGAACACGACCACACATCAGACCTCAATTAGGAACACGACCACACATCAGACCTCAATCAGGAACACGACCACACATCAGACCTCAATGAAGTGTTTGTGGCAGAGCTCACACATTGTTTCTTATGGTTACATAACAGTACAACACACTCTTAATTCACTGACAATTCACCTAGAGCATAAGTACTCTTACTCCCAGGAAATATAGTGATTTGCCCAAATAAATAAATGTGTTTCTTTCTCTCTGTTTGGTTCTCCTTATGTCTAAGTCTTCTTTGGTGTTTACAAAGAGAGCTGCAGGTGCCGGTAGCTGGGATGAGGCGCAGCTATGCTCACCTGTGTGAAGACTGGGGGTGGCGGGGCGGAGCCTTGCGGCTGGTCCTGGATCTGCTGCTCTTGACGGTCCGCTCCTCGCTGTCTTTAGTCGCAGCTGGAAAGACGGGAGAGTGTTGCTACTAACAGCCTTTTATTACCAGACACACACACACACACACAGACGCACGCACGCACGCACACACACTTAATTACCAGCTCTGTGTGCAGAAGCCATGGGTTTGTCTCCAGAGGACGCACTTCGCTCTGCTCTCTCCCTGGACACATCCCTGGGTTAGACAAGAGAGTCAATTAGACAAACGATAGCGTCTCTTCCATCTAATGAAGTCGGGTCATGATCTTGTGTGATAACTGTAGTGTAAGTGTAAGGAAAGGACAGCAGGGACCACGGGAACGTGAACCCACCTTTCCGTTTTGCCGGGCCTTCCCTCAGCCTCTCCGCCCGCTCCTCTCTCCTTGGAGGGCGCGGCGGGTTTCTCCGCTGGCTCCCCCGTCCTCTTCGCCGTGGCGGACTTCTCCCCGATGGTCATGCGGTCCAGAGAGACGGAGCGTCCTCCTCCTCCTCCTCCTCCGGACGAGCTCTTCTTCTCCGTCCTCACCGACCGCTCGCCGTCGGCCGCCCCCCTCTCCACGGTGACCGCCACCCTCTCCCGGTCCAGCCCGGGGGCCCTGTCTCTCTCGGGGGCCGAGGCCCTCTCCCCGGCGCTGGCCGGCCTCTCCCGGGAGCCTCCCGTGTCTTTGGAGCCTCCCCTCTCTCCGGATGTTTCTCTGTCCCTGGAGCCTCCCCTCTCCTTGGAGGGCGATCTCTCCTTGCGGGTCTCGGCTGGAGCTGGTGGGGGTGCTGGAGCGGCCCTGGTGGATCGCTCTCCTCCTCCTCCTCCTCCGGAGGCCGAGTCGGGCCTGTCCGAGGGAGGGGGGGTCCGTCTGTCCTGCGCCGGGCCGGCTGACCTGTCCTGGACCGGGCTCTCCACGCTGCTCTTCCTGCCCAGGTCTCGGTTCAGTTTGATCCTTCGCTGGGCCAGAGGCTTCACCTGCAGACAGCCACAAACATTACATATATGTGTAGAATAGGAACCATCACAGTAACACTTCATCTTAGCAGGGATTTTACAAGAGGTGAAATTCAATATGAATACTAAAACATCAGGCTACCTGGAGGTCCATGAGGGGTCTGATGGAGCCCCTCTCTGCTTCAGCCCTGGCCGCCTCACGGCTCCCAGGCATGGGGAGCAGGCTGCTCCTTTCAGGCAGGCCCGGGGGCCGCTGCATCTGGAGGTGAGGGTGGGGGTGTGGGTGAGGGTGGGGGTGCGGGTGAGGGTGGGGGTGCGGGTGCATGTGGAGGTGGTGGTGAGACATCAGGTCCCCTCCCCCGCCTCCCATCCCGTCGGCTCGCCTGAACTTGGTGGGCGGCGCCCCCAGCAGGGAGCCCCGGTCCTCCCCGGGCCTCCGGCGCTTCTCCATGGGGGAGGGGGGCGCGTGGGAGGACAGGGGGGCCAGCTGCGGGGGCAGCGGGAGTAGGCCGGCGCCCCCCGACAGCGGGTAGTCGCGTCTGCAGCGCATGTCGCCGGGGAAGGGCCTGGGGGAGTCCTCCATGTGGGAGTGGGGGAGCGGGTAGGAGCGGGAGGACAGCGGGGGGGTTTTCAGCAGCGCCGCCCGGCCCACGGAGCTCTTCCCCTTGTCCCTCTTCAGGGCGGCGGGAGGGTCCTCGGGGCGCGGCTTGGTGCTTCTGGAGGGCTTGGAGGCCGAGGAGGAGGACGAGGAGTCTTTGCTCTTGGCGCTCACGCCCTCGCCCGTCCTCTTCTTCAACTTGTCGCTTTTCACCTTGGCGCCCTCCGTCTTCACCTTGACCTTAAGCTTCGGCCCCTTGTCCTTCTTTCCCTTGTCCGACGGGGTTTTGCCGGCCTTGGGCGGCGTTTTGCCGGGGACGGTGGAGCTCTTGTTGGTGGAGACCTTGGTGGTGGAAGAAGAGCTGGTCGGAGCTTTGGAGGACATGAGCGGGGGTTTGCTGGGAACGGGGAGCTCGTCCATTGGCTCGTCTCGGACGGGCGTGGCGTCGCCTCGGTCCAGCGATTGGTGGGCTAGCTCAGGCTCGTCCCCGCTCTTCTTCTTCTTCAGTTTCTTGGGCTTTAGGCTCTTGGCCCCTCCTTTACCTCCAGAGGAGGTGGGGTGGTGGTGATGGTGCTGGGGGGCTCCTCTCTCCCCCTTCCTCCCCCTGCCGCCGGGGGAGTAGTCTCTGGAGAAGGGGGAGAGCCTCTCCCTCTCCTTCTCTCTGCTGCCGCGCCCTCGGTGGTGCAGCGAGGCATGCTGGGTGTCGTAGTCCTTGTAGTACTTGTTGTACCAGTCCCGGTACTCCCTCTCCCACTGGCGGTAGCTGTCCCTCTCCCAGCGCTCGCGGCCCCCGGGGCTCAGGTCGCTGCGGCCGGGCCCTTTCATCTCGTAGGGGGGCGGCTCCCGGGGCGGGGGCTTACGGCCCGCGGGGCTGCGGTTACGGAAGCCGCCCGGAGAACGAGACCGGGATCTGGAGCGGTACGGTCCACCTCCCCCTCCGCTGCCACCGCCACCGCCTCCTCCACCAGCCCCGGCACCTCCACCAGCGCCCCCGTCACTGCCCTCCCAGCCTCCCCCTCTCCCCTCTCCTCCCCGGTAGGGTGGAGGGGACCTGGGCGAGCCCGAGCGGCGGTACCCGTAGGATCTGGAGCGGGAGCGCGTGCGGGTGCGCGAGCGTCCGTAGCTGCGGCCGTTGCGGCGGGAGAAGGGGGAGCGGGCGTAAGACCTGGAGCGGGAACGCGAGCGAGATCGGGAGCGGCTCGGGGAGTAGGAGTAAGACCTGGATCTGGACCGGGAGTAGGGAGAGCGACTGAATGGCGAGCGGCTATAGGATCTGGACCTAGACGAGAAAGATGAGGAAAGGAAGGGATTGTCCACGTCTGGAAGAATGCGGTTGTGTGTGTGTGTGTGTGTATGTGTGTGTGTGTGTGTGTGTGAGAGAGACGGAAGGAAAACCTACCTGGAGTAGGAGCGCCGGCGTCTCTTGGGAGCGTTCCGATACTTCAACAGTTCTTTGGCAAAGTCTTTAGTGAACTCATCCAGTTTGGAGGTTACCCTGGTATGCACACATTGACAAAGAAAAACAACAAACATAAACTAAACACACACCAATCCTCCTCTATTGACACAGAATGGGAATCCTGCCTTGACTCACTCTTCCTGGTGGTGGCGTCGTTGCCTGTAGAACTCCTCCTTGGATAAGGGAGGTCGTGTGTGGGAGGGGGGCGGGGGGCCGAGGGGGGGCTGGGCGCCGGGCGGGGCCCAGGGCGGGTTGAGCCCGGGCGGAGGGTAGAGGACCTGGGGAGGGAAGCTGACGGAGGGGGGAGGGGGCAGGC
>JAVQIZ010149879.1:0-17500 GCA_036023535.2 Galaxias brevipinnis | reverse complement strand
CTTTAATATTAGAATCCTCTTGGAGAGCAATGGTGTCCTAGATAGTGTTAAGGCTGTGGGTTGGCTGATGCGGTGGGCAGCACACTGTAGGTTCAATGCTTTAACACAACCTGCCTGGCTCCCTGCTATTTGTAGCGACACGCACTGCAACGCACTGTGGGCGTTTGAGAAAGGGCCCTTCTCTAAGCTCGTTCAGCATGTGTTTTTTTTTCTCTCTCTTTCTCTCCACTCTTCAGTGCTCTCTTAAAGGACATAAAATACACCTACGGACGGGTATATGTGAGGACAAAAAGTCGACCGCAGCACAGATCAGGTCGGTTCCACAGTCGAAATGGAAATTGAAGCAGCAAGTACATATGGAAATATTCCGAAGGGTGCATATGAGAAGACTGATTTAAAAAAATAAATCTTCTTTATATACCATAATGTCAACAAACTTCCCTCTAGCATGCCAGCTGTAAAAACCATTTTAATCAAAATCCCCGTCTCATATGGTCAGTGAGCCGCACCTACCCGCTTGGTTAGTGGTGATGTTGACCGAGGAGAACTGTGGCGTGTAGGGGCTCTTGCTGGACACGCCGTTGACCGCCTGGATCTCGAAGCTGTACTGGGTGTGGGCCTGCAGGTTGCGCACGGCCACGCGCCTCTGCGTCAGGCCCAGGTGGCGCGGCGCGATGTCCACGTTGTCGTCACAGCGCGAGCACATGCCCCGCTCGGGCAGGCACTTCTTGCAGATGACGTTGTAGAAGATGTCGTCGCGGCCGCCCGAGTCCCGCGGGTCGCTCCACTCCAGCACCAGGGAGGTCTCGTTGACGTTGGAGATGACGTTGCGCGGGGCCGAGGGCACGGCTGTGGAACGGGGCAGAGGAGATGGAGAGAAGAGGGTGGGTTTAGTCACGTTGTCACGTTATCTGTGGGAACGACGAGGCTCGCACAGAGAAAACCCCCCCCCCCCAAAAAACACACCTTCACGAGCTATCGTCATGTGTGCTATCTTTTTCAGTTGACATCTATTTCTTTAGTTGATTTGTTTTTGCTAGCAGGAGATGTTATTTCACACAATTAAAATGTCTTATTCTTTTCAGTAGAACCGGATGCATCTCTCCTATAGAAACATTTCAGACAAACACAATGAGAAAAGAGGACAAGAGTTCGGATGGGAATTGCTTGCTCGCGTCCTCTGTGTGGAAACGGCTGGGGGGGACGAGAGAAACTATTGGCAGAGTTGCAGCAGTTCTTATCCAATTACTGAAGTCTTATCTCCCGCTGCACTGTGGGAGAATCAAACAAACCGCCCGACAACTACAGAAAAAAAAAAAAAAGGCCTCTCCCTCCACCAGCCGACAGCTTAGTTACTGGATGGCTCTTTTTTACTTTGCTCTTAACGAAGTCCATAACCGCTGGATAGATTCCTCCACTCTCCCTGACTGAAAGGTGGCAGCTGTGTGAGCGGATAGGCGACGCGGTGGGGGGGGCTGCTGATAAGAACAGGGATAGCCACTTGATAACTTCTGGAAGGAGGCACTTTGTTGTGGCCGTGTGATACGGTGGGAATGTGCTCCGGGGACGACGGGCAAACATTAGCTACCGCAAGAGAGAGAGAGAGTGGAGCAACGGTTACGCCTCGCCTGCTAAACTCAATATTGGATTGGCTCAACACGACCTGATCAGGCTCACAGTATGCGCAAGACAGAAAGGGTTTCTCACATTGCTGACATACAATTGAGTGCTCTTGTCCTTCCTTTTCGTGCTAACATTTAGAGGGCTAGTAATGATGAGGTGTGTTGTCTTACTGGTGCAGGCTGAGTCGGGGGAGTCGGTGTCGGAGCGGTAGTAGCCGGTCCTGCAGGAGCAGAGGCTGGAGGCTCCGGAGCTGGCCCGGCTGTTGGCTGGACACGGGGTGCAGAACCCCTCGCCTTGCTTCGACTTGAACGTGCCGGGGCTGCAAGCTGAGCAGAGAGAGAGAAAAGACCCCCAAAAAATTATTAAATCTTACTAATCAAGAAAATAACAATTACCAAAACGGCAAGATACAAATTAGTTATAGTACTAATGCCATTCTATTGGTCTTGATTCACAGTATACAACCAAGTACACATTTTAGCTTGTTACTCTTTTTCCCAGTGGAGAGGCTCATATTATCCAATTTAACCAAGATGCACATTCATATGTGTTTTTTTTGTTGTTTTTTTTTTGCTTCCAGGCCTACGTGATACACTACATCGGCTTAAAACCTGACTGACAGCTACCACTCTGAAATCCCAATGTTTGTTTGTTTGTTTTTGTTTTCCCTATTTACACCCCTCTAGAGAAAACATCCTCCGCACACCGTGGAAGGAAAAGGGGTTCTTAAGCGGCACGCAGTGCTTTGCATCAACCCGTGCAGCGCATGCACACACTGTCAACTCTAATTACATACACATCCCTCAGAGAGTAGGCTGGAGCGTGAAGCCTCAATTTGAACTGCTTCTTTTGCAAAATACATATAAACATAGACACATAATTGCACCCCATTACAAACACGCACGAGAAGGAGAACACACACACACACATACACACAAATGATACTGGACTCTGGTACTGAATACTGGCCAGTAAAAGCAAAAATGCTCTGGTTCATCATCTTATAAAATAAATGTAATTAAATACTCTTTACTTTAAATTCATTTCCTCTTTTAAATTACATTTGACACTTATTTCCTTGAACTACAACTGATATTCTCAGAAATCAATAGCTGCTTCAAAATATGTTAACAATGCTGCCTTTTGTCACGTTCCTTCCCTACTTTTACAGCGCCAGTATAAAGGTTTATCACTTTGGTGATAAGTCACGAGCAGACTGAGGGACAGCGGCACTGTGATCCAGAAAGGCGCTGACGGGCTCTATCTCCTTGGTAAACTGTCTCGTTAAAAGATGAATGAGGCCGCCAGCGCGCTTAATAAAAAGGTGCAGGTGAGAGTGAACCAGACTTTACTGGGGCCGGTTGATTAGCTGACACGCTAGCGCGCTAATGTCAAGGACGAGTTGTTTTCTTTCCTCCAGCATGATAATGACCACTGCTGCACTCCTGAGTTTGTTTTATTTTTTTTTGCTCCATGTTGAAATAGCCAAGGTCAAAGGTCAACGCTAGCCTGGCAGAACTGGACACGTCCGACCGTGTTATTTTCCCCTTTTTTTTGAAAGTTCAATATTAGCACACCGCGACATTAGTCTACTGTGACGTTTACATTAGCCCTGGGTATATTTGTTCATCCACCATTAATCTGAGCCGGCAGCACCAATGGCTAACGGAAAGCACTAACAGATAATGTGGCAAAATAAATTACCTGGTGGGAAAGTACACCACTTATTTAAGAAGAGTAGCCTGTGCGAGTTCATTCAAGTTCATACACACTAGCTAAAGGATCTTTCAAAAATCCATATGTTAAAATGCCATGCTATAAAGCCAAACCCCTCTCAAACAGATGCCTTGGTTTTAAAATGTGTTATCCTAAGAACCTTTCCCTTTAAAATGAACTGCGTTTTCTGGGTAGGGTTGAAAGTGCTGATCAATCGCTTCCAGTGAGGTCGGGAATGATCCGCGTTCCTTTCATCCTTCTCCTTTTTTTTTTATGGAGCACCGGCAGAGCACAGGAGCAAAAGAAGGGAGGAGGGAGAGAACGAGAGAGAGGGAGAGAGGTGTCGTGGCTGAGAAGGCAGAGGAAAGAAAATGCTAATCCTGCAGGCTTCTTTTTTTGTGGATCTCTCTTTCTCTTCCCCTCTCCTTTTCTTCCTCCTGCTCTCTCATGCAAAGCACAGGGCTTAAGGTACTGATTAAAATGTATTCGGAAATTGGTAGTGTGCAAGAAATTATGTAAAAAAATAACTGCAAGGGGTAAAAAATGGGGGCGCGTGAGCAGAGGAAAAAGGTCTCATCGATTCATATTCATGTGGATGTCCTGACTGTGCTCTTGTGGAGTATTAACGAGAGCGGCCTCCAGATTAGAAAGAAAAGAGGAAGATGGACGAAGGAGAGAGGGAGACAGAGAGCGGAGGATGGAGGAAACACACAAAGGGCGATGGAGAAATAGCTAACAGAAGCACAGTGGGCAGCAGGAGGAAAAGAAAATAAGAGATTGAGAGCACAGCGGTGTGGAGGAAAGAGAGCGGAAAAAGAGAGGGCAGGACAGGTAGATTTATCCCCAGTGGGCCCCCCCCCCCCCCCCTTCCCCCCCGGTTGGGGCTGTTGATTACGAAGCACTTTATCAGGCCTAGTCGCCAGGGCTTTAACCTTGAGCTGCTGGGGCGAGAAACAAATGAGTTTTTAACCGCATGCCCCGCGCTAGATTTACAGTGCCCACTCTCACACCTCCTTCAGGTGGGCACGCATTCCATCTCCAGTCAGCCCCAAGGGAGGCAGCCCATGCCGACGGATACCGTCCCCTTCTGTTCCCCGCGTCCATCTTTATCCAAACCTCACGTGTCTGTTAGACCCTCACTTCCCATAAGCATGGTGTCAAAACCTTTTTTTTCCTGTGAGGATATACAGGCTTCATCTTGACCCACAAGCGCTCACACACACACACACACACACACATGCACACACACACACACACACACACACACACAAACACACACACACACACACACACATACGTTGGGATACACATACATTTACACATTGCAATCAACTCCCTTGATCGATGACGCCTGTCTCTCATCTCCCCGTCTCTTCTATTGACCTATGGCCGGCAAACGCTTGGCAAATCCCCTCCTCCTCCTCCTCCTCCTTCTCCTCCTCCTCCTCCCCATACCACCCTTCGCTGTCACTTGCTGCACTTGAGCCGAGGCACCGCTGTTTCTCGACCTCGGTGAACCCTTCATGTTCCCTATCAGAGCCAGAGGCTCAGAGGTCTCGCTAGACTGGCCTCATAAACTGACAGCTGCCCCACTCGCTTTCATTTATTCATCCACTGACTGTCCGGCTAAATCCAGGTCACAGGAGGAAACACACTTGACAGTATTGCTGGGAGGCTTTTTTATGTTTTGTTTTTTTATTATGCCTTTGTTGACGACTAGCAAGAGACCACAGACACACACGGCGCTCACCTTGGCACTGGGTGTCTTTCATGGCGGGTTCGAATCCCGAGGAGCAGGTGCAGGAGCCCACGGGCACCATCCACTCCCCGTCCCCGTTGCAGTAGAGCTTCAGAGGCACGGACACCTCCAGGGCGTTGGGCACACATGTCCCGGGGGCGATGACCAGGGACGTGGCCTCGGCGCCGGTGGCCGTCTCGGGGAACACGGCGAAGTTAGCGATGGTGGTGGAGCACTTCTTATAGAAGACCCGCACCGAGATGAGGGACATGCAAGCCCCCAGGTCCTGGAAGGCCAGGTAGAAGCCCGCCTTGGACAGAGGCCCGAAGCTGCGGACCTTGGTGTTGACCCGACCCGACTCGAGCATGGAGAAGCTCTCGTCCGGTGCTATGGTGTCCACTTTGACGTACGGGTTCTCCATCCAGAAGGGGCTGGTCTCGGTGGCCGAGTCGGAGTCGGCCTCGTAGTAGAAGAGGTTGAAGGTCTCCTTGCAGGAGCCGGGGATGTTGGGGATGCTGTTGCAGTCGCGCACGGTGAACTTCATCTCCACGTAGACGCGCAGCACGTCCTTGCGTGGGATGAAGTCGCTGCGCAGCCAGTTGTTCTGGTTGAGCTCGCGCACGTTGCACACCTGGTACGTTCGGATGGGGTTCATGGCGTCATCGTAGCCACTCACCTCCTCCCACTGCGAGGAAAAGGAGGGACACAGAGGGAGGGAGGGAGAGAGAGAGAGAGAGAGAGAGAGAGAGAGAGAGAGGGATTAGATCATACATATAGGGTTATATATCATGGAGTACAATTTCCATATGACAACTTTGTGCGCAATCACACTCCCAAACACACATACACAGGCTGAACATTTATTTTTGCCTCGGTTTGAAGATTGGATACAGTATGACTTCATCATCTAAAAAAATATATTCCGTTGGTCAACAATTGAAGCTACTGAACTTAATTTTGGGAAACACATAGAATATACCAGACTTGGATGTTTCAAGAGAAAAGGCTGAAAATAACGGGACATTTTCAGTAATTTTTATGCCTTTTCAATTACGTCCCAGTTTGGCACGGCAAAGTGGAGCAGGTGTTTCGTCACTGGGCTACGGCCTCTCTTCCATGGTTACCTTGGGGATGAGTTAGGGGCGAGGACGGCAAACCCATCACAATTACGACGGAATGTCAACCCTGCGCGTTGTGCCAAACAACACTGGATGTTTACCTCGTTCCTGTCCGAAAGAAGTCGCCGCATCACATCACAAGCAATTACACTTCAATTACGGAGCGATGATCGTATCGTCCTCTGCTACCGGCAAAAAGGACAGAGCAGTAGCCGCCATGTTTTCTGCTTTGTTACGTCTTAGTCTGCTAGTGTGTCAAATATAAAATGGATCAAGTAAAAAAAACGATTTACTCTCATTAAACTTTTCTTTTTTTTCTTCTAATCCTATCTTTCAGGTCGCGAAAGCGTTGGAAAAACAAAGTAACCCAGAAGAGGTTTATTAGTACACATTTTTCCAAACCTATGTTTCACAATGGTTTACGATTATATTGGTCAGACTTCAAGATAAGGACAGTCCCATGTGCTGAACTTAAACATTGCTCCAGTGGGTGAGGTTTTTACTAGCAAGTGCATGTAAATGATTTATGGATCGTTTTGACATAAATTCTTGGAAATGTTTGGCTTTTTAACATTTCTGTGGTTTGTTCTGTATTGTTTCTTTCCAGACCACAGTTATTTTTTGTGCAAACACTAAGTCACTTAGAAGGGGTTCATTTGTACACACAAACATGATCATATCGTGGACCACATGAACAAAAAAAGCAGCCCCAATACATTTCAGAAACACTCTGAAAAAATAATACAGTAATTCGTTTAGCAAAGCCGTATTAGTGTCGGCCCAGGTCCAACCATGTTAATAAAGTCTGTGATATGGATGTTGAAGGGACAGGCTATTTATCATGTAGGACTCTAGGGGCCTGGGGATAGAGAGAGGGATGGGGCTGAGCCACAACTCAACCCCAGCCGTGGCACTCGTAAGATGAGGCTATCGGCGCGGGCGAGAGGGAGGAGGGACCAGTGGGAATCGATAATCACCAGCCAGGTCAATGGGACAGGGGAAAGCATGAAGTGTCGATGGTTATTTAGTTCAGCGTAATAAATTGCCTGGTGCCGAGAGGGAGATGGAAAGGAGGATGTGTTTATGCGTGGGTACTGCATAATTGAATGTGTGTGTGCGCGCGCGCGCGTGTGTGTGTGTGTGTGTGAGGGAGATAGAGGGGGTCATCCTCACGAGTCTACAAGGCGGGAGCGGGAAGCTCTCGAGTGCCTGCTTACCAAACCAGAATGAATTAAGTAGGTCGTGTGAAAGAGGGTCAAGTTCCCTGGCATCGATTTCCTACCAGATGAATAGTTATGCGTGCTTCTCCAGTCCACTCCTTCTCGCCCTTTGTCCTTTCCAGTCCAAGGCTCTGATTTTAATTTCAGATGTAGCCGGACCTTGGTCCAGACCGAGGCGTTGAAAGGGACGGGGTTGTTTCAGCATCGACTGAGGACATCATCTTTCTTTCCAACCTCCATAAGAGCCCAGAGAGATAGACACGTCCTGAAGGATTAGCATTCAATGCTGTTTGCACTCCTTGCAAAAAAAAAAAAAAAAAAAAGAGGGGGCATATGCTCTGGTAGTGGAACGCTTGCCGTACCGCCGTGAGAGTCAGGATATTGAAGCATGTTAATGGCGTGAACCAGCCCGTTCCACCATTATGGGAACATGCTAATAACAATCATTATCTGTGGGTCTCCACTTGCTACAGTCTGACTGGCTCGCTATCAAGATAGCGCTGCCTGTGAAACCCCCCAGGTGCTCCACTCGGGGCCCAGTCAGAGCCATTAACCCCTGGCCGCAAAAGTGAGGAATTCCCCTCGCGCATCTGTTTTGGGGGGAGATAAGTGATACGCCATATGCACAGACGAACACACAGCCAGAGAAAAAAAGATCCTGCTATAAAAATAATTATGCAGACAAAGAAGAAACCCCCCACGTAAACACAGTCACCAGCCCCCCCCCCCCACCCAAGGACTTGTGGAACGATACATTTGTATCACTCGAGTTTCTACAGACCAGCGCAGTCAAAGTCACTGATAAATGGGTGGTGGTATGAGCTAGATGTGATCTCCGTCAGGCTCCAGTCCTTTATCTGACAGTTATCTCACTCCTCATCACTCTGACTAAGAGTGTTCTGACAGAGAGGGGGGGAAACGTGGGGTCTCCACAAACACAAGTTCAAGAGACATGGTGGCTGGAAAGGCTGGGCATCTAATCTCTCTCTGTCGTTCTTTCTCTCTGTCATTCTCTCTCTCTCTCTCTCTCTCTCTCTCTCTCTCTCTCTCTCTTTCTCTCTCTCTCTCCCTCTCTCTCTCTCTCACTCTCCCTCTCTCTGTATCTCTCTCTCTGTCTCACACTCATTCTCTCTCTCTCTCTCTTTGTTTCTTATTTTTGTTCAGAGATTAATTTCTATTGTGCGTGGTGCTTTGTTTTTCCTTTCATAAACCATATTGCCTTTCTCTGGCATAAATATCTTGTCATCCACCAGAAAAACATTGTGTCCTCATTCGACCGTGACGCTGTGAAAACACACAAACACACACACGTTGTAAATAAATGAAAAAGGACAAAACGAGCAAGAGGGGGAAAAAAAAGGGACATCTTTTGGAACGAGTGCACATTTGAAGAAAAAATCTAAAGGAGGAGAGTAAAGGGGCGGGGCACTCTGGGACAGGCACCGTCTGTGGCACATTCCATTCCCAGACAAACAGGAGGGGAGAAATGAATCTTGGTAAGAACAACGGGATCAACCAAGCCGTGGATTTGGACGGGGGAAATCATGGCAGGGGGGGGGGGGGGCTCTCACTGTCTCCCTTTAAAAGGAGCATCTGTTACGGTTCGGATTTGGGGGAGGAGTTATTGTCTGCGCCATACAGTTTTGGGCTGGTGGGAGCCTTTGCTTCTGTTGTTTTAGTTTTATGACGGGGAGGACAGGAGCAAGGGACGGAGTGATGGCGCGGGCGACAGGCGAAGGGAGGAGGGAAAGAGGGATGGTGGCGGTAGAGGTCACTGCTGCATCTCTCCTCCCCGCATTAGTGCTTAGTTACTCGGAAATAAAGCAGGGGAAAGGTGGAGGGGGGGAAGATGTATCGGAGGAAGGGAGGGAGGTGTGCACACAGACTGGGAACAGCTGGGGTGGCACTGTCGAGGGGGCTCTGGACCCCGCAGTCAAAAGACAAGAAGGTCCCCCCTAAATCAGAGGCCCCATACAAAGGCCAGGGGAGGAGACTGGGGGTCTTTGAAGTAGAAGGGGGTTATGCGCGGGGGGTCAGGAGTCCCTAGCCCATTGTAAGGGGCACATGGGAAAGCAAGATGGTGCTGTCACAGGGCACTTTGTGCGTGGGGGATTTGGAGGCCCCCGACGAGCAACAGGTCAGGAGCAGGGAGATATTTCCCAGTCTTCCAGGGGTGAGCTCCCTTGATGAGAGAGCCCCGCGGAGCATTGCTGACATTTCTCGAGTGCGAGGCACGGGAGGGAACAAGTGCCACGGGGGCCGCCCGGTGAAATCAGATCGCCGTGTATCCTATCCATCTCGCTCCGCACACATCCTGTGGCACGCTCACGCACATATCTCCAGAGAGCTGAGAGCACGTCTCCCCATCAAATATGTGGCTCTTTGGTGTTTTTTTACTCTCATTCTCTCTCTCTCTCTCTCTCTCTCTCTCTCTCTCTTCCACACAAACACACACACTCACACACACACACACACACACACACACACACAGACAAATATAGGATCTGGATTACAAACAAACAACACAGACTGAAACAGTGCACTCACTCCAGTCTCAGGGTGTGAAGTCCAGGCTAGTTCTGTTGTGGCCCACTTGGTGTCCATCAATGTTTCTGCAAATAAAGAGAGAATACACAGAATACCTGTTAAAGTCAAGTTCACAGACACCTTATCATTAAACCCTGTGAGATGGATCATACAAAAAACTGAACCATCATTTCACACCCTATGGTTTCAAAATGGTTCATAAAGTAAGTGAAAACAATCATTCCGATTGCTTGTGGCCCCGACCAAAGTCTACATCTTGTTCGATAAGTTTCCTGAAGGCCGTCAAATAACTTATTGACGGCGAGGGAACGTGAGCTGAGAGCAGAATTCGCCGACCAACGCTAAAAGGAGGGCGATACACAGAGTGCTGTATTAGGATTGTGTAAAGAGGGAGAGACAGAGTGTGTGAGGGGGGAGAGGGTCTAAGTGGGTGATCTGGGAGGTTTTGTTGACGTTTTATGGCGGCCCTTCATTTGGCTAATTTGTTTTAATTAGACGGTTCTTTACAAGGAGAGGAAATAACAGTAAGTGTCACTAAGAGACCATTCTGCTGCCCACACACACACACACACACACACACACGCACACACACACGCATGCACCCTTCAGGGGTACCGGGTTATAAAACTAGGGATGATATATAACCCAACAGAAGGCATGGATATGGGTGCAATAAACGTCAGTGGCACAAAGGCAAATCTCTTCACCCTGAAGAGAGGTCAACCCACTTCACTCTCCCTCACTTTCCAAAGTTTTCTTTCCTTTCCCAACCAATTCCTGTCCTCTCGTCTCCCCCCCCCTCTCTTTTTCTCCTGGCAAACAGACTTGTCTTTGTGAGAAACGAGACTGGGGCACTGTAAATGGACTCTTTTACTACCTGGCACTCATTGAGCGCTATTAAGCAACAGCTATAATGCCACTAGTGCGCTGTCCTACAAGATGATCAGGACGATGAAAGGGGCGGTGCCATACAGTGAGCCGATCCGGGCACGTTGGGCGTTCTCCAAAGGGTTGTCTGACAGGAAACAGCAACGACCTCCTGAAGTTATTCAAGTTATTCTTTATGCATTCTGCCCATCCAATGCAGTAGTCTCTCTCTCTTTCTCAGTCTCTCTCTCCCTCTCTCTCTCTCTTTCCCTCTCTCTGAGTGTGTGAAATCGGACATGGAATGGGTGTCTACAGGAGATATCCAATGCTACTGCAAATACCTGTGTGGAAACACTCGATGCTTACAGAAAGCTGATACTCCCAAGCGCCCACCTCCCAGACCACTAGTGAGTCATAACCGCCTGCCTGGAGTCTGTGCTTTAAGCTGGAAGCTCCCAGATAACAGAACACACACTTTGGTTTGATTGACGTTTACTCGACTACATCTGCGTGTCAGCGTGTGTGTGTGTGTCATCGTGAGAGTCGCTCACTACAGCGCTGCAGTGTGTTGTTTGGGTTCAATTACAGGCCACCACGCTGGGAGATGACGGGGGGCAAAAGGACACATTACAGGAGCACAGTCAGTGCCTGTCATAACGTCGAGAACCCTTTAACATGCTTTCTCATTAGCGCTGCCCTCGCCTACAATGCCACATTGCTGATGTAGACAAACACACAGACACACACACACACGTGTGTGGTCCAGATTCAATGTTCAGTATGGAACATTCAGGATTGTGTGTGTGTGTGTGTGTGTGTGTGTGTGTGTGTGCAGCCTTTCCACACTGTTCTGTTTTGTTTGCCCCCATAGAGCCGTGTGTATACTAGGGGCAAAGCCCTGCATTGTGTCTTTAATAGAACACAAAGCCTGAGTCAATGGGGCAGAGCAAAACCACAGTGACCCTACCATAACCTGTCCCATCCCACCCCCATCCCCCCGCCAACGCACGCATGCAAACTCTGAACTAAAAAGAAAGTGTGTGTGTGTGTGTGTGTGTGCATGTATTTAATGTGTGTGTGTGTGTGTATGAGCGGCGGGGGTGTAAGGCTAACTAGAAAGCACACAGCGTCATGTTTTTTTTTAAAGGGCTATGCACCTGTGAAAGTGCAGAAGAAAGCAAACCTGTTGGATGGATAATGACAGACAAAACAGCCTTGGCCCTTTTTGTGTGTGTGTGTGTGTGTGTGTGTGTGTGTGTGTGTGTGTGGGCTGTGGCACGACTATAAGCGAACGGAGGGAACATGTTAGACAAGAGTAGAGAGAGAGAGGGAGAGACAAAAAAAGACATTTTCAAAGCAAACAAAACCCTGAAAGCTTTTTCAAACTACGCTGCCTGTCACCCTAAAGGGCCCAGCTCACAAAAAAAAACCCGCCGGACGAGTCGAGGGAGAAACCAACGGACAGACAAAACTTCTAATCTCGTCCGCTTCCAACGCCGACTTCTTTGGAACTCTCTTTCCTTTGTTTAGCTTTTTTTATGAGCGAGTTTTACAGCCGGCCACCTGAACCTGGAGAGAGGAGTCCAGACACAAAGGAGAGAGCGACAGACCAAAAGCTGTAAAGTCACCGTCATAAAGCGCACAAAACAAACTGGAGGAGTTGGCCGTGGAGGGAGGCCAAACGGACATGCAAAGTGGCTGCAGTGGCCAAACACACACACACACACACACACACCCACAACCAGGCATGCACACACACACACACACACACACACACTCACACACAGACACACACACACACACGCTGGGGCATGCATACGTACACACACACACACACACGCACACACACACACACACACACACACACACACACACATACAGGGAAGTATCCCTTGATCAGGAAGCACAGACGAAACAGAACCACTGCAACATTCTCTGAGAAACTCTATCCTTCTCTCTCTCCCTTTCTTTGTTTTACATCTCTCCGTCCTTGCCTTTCTTTCACTCTCCATTCACTCTCAATGGGCTGAGTGACTCGGTTTTCTCTCAGTGCTGATCTGCGTGATAGATGCTCGTTGGGGTCCGAGGAGGGTAAACATTACTCTGTGTGCAAAGGGAGTCCACCTGTTTAGCTAACCTGGCAATTGCCTTACAAAAGTGTTATTTATGATGTAGGATAGATGTACCTGGATCAGCCAGGCAAACATGGGAAGCAGTGTGTGTGTGTGTGTGTGTGTGTGTGTGTGTGTGTGTGTGTGTGTGTGTGGAGGCACTACTACAGTGCTGACACACACATCGCTCACCCATCCCGTGTCTATGCAGGGATTATGATGCATTGTAACATAAAATGTGATCCTATGAGAAACAACCCACAGACCAAACACAAAGAGAGAGAGAGAGAGAGAGAGAGAGAGAGAGAGAGAGAGAGAGAGAGAGAGAGTCAAACATGCACAGGGGCACGGCACTCATACACTACCTGACAAGGCCGACCCTAGACCTCTAATCGCCTAATGACAGAGCAGGCGTAATAACAGGGGAAGCCACTCAAATATGGGTCCTGCATGAGACACACACACACACACACACACACACACACACACATTATCTCTCTCTCGTCTCTTTCTCGCTTACACACCAACTCTCACAGCGCCCAGGGTTACAAGCCTCTTAAAATATGTCTTTGTTCAAACAACCAGACTTCTTAAAAGAGAAGAGGAAAAAGGGGGGATAGAAGGGGGAGGTCACAGAAAAAGAAGAGAATAAGCACCATTATTGACAGGAAGGAATGTGCGCTCGTTTCTCAGACTAACTCTGAGGGCAGGAGCAGCAGACAGGTGAGGGATTAGCCTGTGTCTCAACATGGCTACTGGTGTCTGGGAGCATGTCCTGCTGTGTTTGTGTGACCCAAGGGGACACACGTCTTCAAAGGGAATGCATATGCAACTCTTAAAAGGAAAAGATAAACATATACTGTGATACGGACGGACCGAGTGATGTAATTGTGTTTGGAGAACGTGAACGCACGTGCATGTGGCGTTGTACCTCGTGAACGCCCCACATGCTAGCTCCATCTCCAGTTACCTTCCGTAATTGGCTTGCAATATGGCTCCCACTCTTGAGCAACAATACGCCTACTGAAACGGCTGGTCAACACCGACGCGATGACAGCCGGATTTTGTTTTCCAAAGAAACGGCAAAGCCCAAAATGGCTCCCTTCCTGAGTCTTTCCTCTCGGCTTCTTTTTTCTTTTTTTCACCAGTTAATTATCTTCCCCTTCCCCCTACACCCCTGTCCTTGGCTGCTTTTGTTGTGTCATTCCACTGTCACAGAACAAGCACATGGCAACCCGGCTCAGAGAGCCTCTCCATTAAGAGCCCAGGCCGGACGGTTGCCAAACACTTGAGCCTGTGTTTAGCCACAGAACAGTGAAATGTGTCAACATTGAGAGTGAGGACCCCACGTTCGACTTATTAGCGCTATTAGGCTGATTGCTTTGTGGGCTTCGCTTGTTGCCCCGCTTTTGTCCGCTCCAGAAGGAGGAGAGGCCGAGGCAGGGAGTGGGAGGGGGAGAAAGGGAGCAGGAGGGGAAATGGTATTCACATTCAAATAGCGCAGGCAGCCGCTCCCTTTGTACACTGCTAGAGTGTGCTGATTAGGGGGAGTCCCATCCATTTTGTATCTCCTCACACACACACGCACACACACACACACATTCAACACTCTCTGCAGGATAATTGGCTGATGTGATATAGATGGGCATGAGAGGTGATTCCCTTTGCGGATTTTTCAACCCCCCCCCCCATTGAGGCCCACACACCAACACACACAAACAACCACCCCATCCCCCCCAACCCCCTCCACTGGCTGTCAGTCATACCACAATAGCTGTCACACATGGGGGTCTGGCCTCTCCAGATGAACAGGGTCCACTGTCAATGCTCCGCAAATGAGCCCTCTCTCCGTCTCCGTCCCTTGGCCCCTCCCTCTCTCTCCCCCTCGGCGGGGCAGCGCTAACGAACGCCGCCTTCGGCCCCGCCGTCGTCGTCCCGACCCCCCCTCGTTCCCTTACCGTCCCGTCCACAGAGTGCCCCCTCCCGTGGGTTCTGTTTGGGAACGCCGCGTCGTGCCCCGCCACTGTCACGTCCACGTCTTAACACGCTGCCCTCAGCGTCGGACGCTGGCTTTTTCACGGTGACCAAACGGTGTGGCGCAGGGGGAGCCGCGATAACAAAGATTATCCTTGATCCGTTAAAGGTGGAGCAGGCCATGCTTTTAAAATGGCCCCTTTCCTGTGACGACAGGCGTCCTTTGGCGGCTGAGGCTCCGGGGCCGTTTTAGCGGTGCGTTAGTGTGCACGTCTGTGTTTAACCATGTGTATTTAGGGTAGGGGGGTTAGAGAGGTACAGGGGTACGGGGGCTGGGGGGGTTAAGTGCCTCTTTCAAGAACTCATGAAGTCTGTACTACTTCCTGTATAGCCGACGGTCTGGGGCCCCTTTGCACTCCTCCCCCCACTCTCTCTCTCTCTCTCTCTCTCTCTCTCTCTCTTTCTCTGTCCTTCCACCCCTGCTCCTCTAACCTCTAATTAAAGTGTGGTGGGGATCTGACGCACAGGTAGCCCTCCAGGCAGCTGTCTGCAAAACCAGGTGTGCCCGTGACTGAGTGTGTGTGTGTGTGTGTGTGTGTGTATAGGGCTTAGGGTTAGTCA
Source organism: Galaxias brevipinnis (assembly GCA_036023535.2). NCBI lineage: Eukaryota > Metazoa > Chordata > Actinopteri > Galaxiiformes > Galaxiidae > Galaxias > Galaxias brevipinnis. Next base: position 1,965 of record JAVQIZ010149879.1, on the reverse strand, counting down.
GTGTCCAGTCGAAGCGAGAGAGAACCTGCACCCTCCAGTGTCCTGTGGTGTCTGGTGTGAGCACTAGGCTAGGCTCCTGACCCTGGGCTGGGCTCAGTTCATGGTGGTGTGGGTGTGCGCGGGGGTTGTCCTCCCTGGGTCCATGCGCTCCAGCGTGTGTGAAAACCCCGGGTCGAAGGCAACTGAAAGGGATGTTGTCATGGGCCTGGCATCAACAGACTACCCCCTTTTCTTTATTTCCCCTTTTCCCCTCTCCCCTTCCCCCCCCCCCCTCTCCTCCTCTTCCTCTCCGCCTCAATGGGACACCCCCCAACCCTAGCATTCCCAGCTCCCGGCATTGTCCCGTGGGATCACTGAGTCTGTCTGCATTCAGTCTATTGAACAAGTCAGGGCCAGAGGTCTGCAGTGGAAATAGAGACAGGCTGAAAGCAGCAAACAAGCACACACACCTATAGACCACACACACACACACACACACACACACACACACACACACACACACACACACACAGAGAGAGAGGAGATTCTGCGAGGCACACACTCACCAACAGTTCCACTCTCCCGTGGGATTGGAAATTGGTGATTGGCCACTTACACTCTGACTAGTAATTTGGGTTTCCAAAAGGCCGAAATCCCATTCTGGGAACACTTACACTAATACCAATCCCCAAACGTGTACATACATGTACAAGCATATGTGTGTGTGTGGAGGTGGTTGTGTGTGTAAGTGGGGGAGTGGTTGTGTGTGTTTGTCTGTCTTTTTTGGATATCTATGACTCACGTTGTTTCATCCAAACTGTGTGTCTGTGCTTCCTTCCAGTCAGCCTCTGCCTACTTAGTTATCATTGTACATAACCGCATGTAAGATGGGGGGAACATGATTGCTTAAGCCTGCAATTTAAAACGGGTCATTTGCCTCCCTTTAAGACGTGCAGGGCTGGAATGCCTCGTCTCGGCTTTGAACCGCCACCCTTCCAGTTACCTGGCAGAAACCCATTACTCTGCGTTTACTGTCATTTACCGCCAGCACAGGATGCTATCTGAAACGTTCTCCTTCACATTCCTCGTCCCTTCTGCCTCTCCCAGCCCTTTGAGCGGACATGCCCGTGTTGCGTGCGTGCGTGAGAGCCCGTGTCGCCGCGGTACAGCTGACACGGATGCTATTGTGTCTTAATGATAGTGTTCAGGCCCTGGCCCACAAAGGACTGACAGGTTTTTTTGAAAAGGTCGTGTTTCACGGCGTGACGTCACCCGCCCAGGCTTCCTGGGCGAAACCCGTAGGCAGCCTGAAGACGGAGCCCTTTCCTTGGCCTCCGTTGATTTACGAGCGGCACGCAGGGCGCAGTATTCCATATCCTACTGGCGCCACCGGTGTCCGCCCCCACTTTAAGGAATTTGCCGTGCTTTTGAGGGACTAGCCGTTTTACAGGGTCAAATCGGGGGAAACTTGATTTGCTTTTTGGGACACGGTTTGATTTTACGTTTTTCACAATAAACATGGGGGGAAAAAATCTGTATTCACTAATGTTGAGTTGTTTCGGGGAAAGTTAGTGGATACCTGTGATAAGATCATGAGTCATGACAGAAATGATTGCTATTTGACAGGATGAGTCAGACTGTTGAAGGAGATCGTCCCTGGCGTGTGTGTGTGTCTCCGGATGATTCAGCTTCCCTCTGCTACAGGATCCACACGCCAACGATTCAACTGCCGTGATTGGAGAAAAATGCAAACAAGCAAGGAAGGAACAAGTTTGCCCCTGCCACAAGGATCTGCATATGGAAATATGTGTATCATTGGCGTGAGAGTGTGTGTGTGTGTGTGTGGGGGGGGGGGGGTTGTGTGTTTTCATGTTGGTTTCTGTGCGTGTATATATTTGATTACGATAATTATTACTTAACATTAGCTCAGGCCTTTATAGGAGTGTGTGAATTTGCATGCGAGTTTGTTTGTTTGTGAGCAAAGCT
>JAVQIZ010149876.1:0-12932 GCA_036023535.2 Galaxias brevipinnis | reverse complement strand
CACACACACACACACACACACACACACACACACACACACACACACACACACACATACACACACACACAGAGAGAGAGAGACACGCACTTAGTCTTGGCACCACCTTCAGCAGAGTCAATCCACCACCTCCCCTTTAGCCATAAAAGGAAGTGGGAGGGGTTTATGCTCAGATTCTCCTCTGGCGCTGAGTCTTTAGCTGGGCCCATTTGTGCAGTGAGAATGACATAGACACTCAGTCCTTAAGAGCAGGAGAAAGTATTGTTTGACATGCCAGGTCACCATGGGTCTCCACTGTTGTTTCCACCTTAGAAAGTATGATTACAAGTACTCTAAATTCAAAACAATAAGCTACTCATCAAGAATATTCAAATTAGACATCCAAATAATGATATACACCATTTAATAAAGCCTCACTTGGGACTGAGGCGTACTCAAAGATCAGCAGTGTGTGGTAGGGTTGTTCCTCTCTCCAGACCTGCAGGCCCTGGTAGACTGTATAATGAGGCTAACAGACTTAGCGCTAGCCCAGCAGTTGACAAGGGGCTGGGAGGAGGCTGTGTTTACACTGCCAAGGGATGTTAACACGAGACCACATTCCTCTATTTCAAATCACAGTGTTAGCTTACAGCTCAGTAGAGAGTGAAAGTGTGCACTCCCTCACAAACACACACACACACAATGAAAGGAGGGACGGTGTCCAATGACCAGGTCGTGACAAAAGCAGCAGCAGCGCAGTGGGACGGCAACCACTAACTTTTATTAGGACATCACTAATATCAAGTGTTTTTCTTCCCAGAAATGCAAAATTTATATTTGACTAAATCAGCTCTTACCAACAATTCAAACTGTTTTTCTTAATCGTGTAATTGACACTCAATTCTACAGTGTCGCTATTCATAACTATGTAATAAGGGTGGCATTTGGGGTGATTTTTCATGTATATAAAGCAGCAAAGTATAGAATAAGTAAGTACATAATGAAACATAATAGTACATAATAGTAAAGTACAATCACAAAGACAGTTAATTTAGGTACCAAAACCAAGCAACCCAAGGGACAAAAATTAAATCTTTACCATTTCGTTGCACTGTTATAAAGTGACACAGCTGTTTATTTCTTTAAAAAAATATTTAAAAAATAAACAGACCAACTACTATGTACGGTTGTAAACAGACTATACAAATCTGCCATGTCACTCAACAACAACCGTAAACTCGAGGTACCTTTATAGACGTTCTTGCATCACCTTGCATACCTGGCGTCTCTGGACATAAAAGGCAGAAACCCCGCCTTCACTGCAGTACCTAACGGTACCGACCGCCATTGCCCACACCGCTCAGGAAATTGCATAACGTAATTGGAACACAATAGATGGAAACATTGTGGCTGTACAGTTGGACGGTATGCTTTAACACTATTTTAGTGCGATGCTTCAAAGAAGGGACCAGTTGCAACCACTTAGTGCACCTCTCGTTTTCGCTTCACCTTTTCCTCCCTGCATTCACACTCGAGTAAACAAATCAAGATTAAAACGGAACAAAACCGAACGCAGGCAAAAATGGACAAGTGCGACACAATGCATGTTTAGGAAAATAAATCCCGCGAGAATCATAGAAACAGACCTAGCGAACGCTGACATGCACGAGCAAACTATAAAATAATATTTTTTTCTACCTGCACAAGTTGCCATTTGCTGGACGAATAGGAAGGAGTCTTTTCCTCGTCTCTAAAATGCACTATATCTTTAAAGTTGACGAATACTTTCCCGCATATGATTTTAAAAAATGCCTTTAGTGAGTCGTGAGTATTATTTATAGGACATTCGTCAGTCCCGTTATTCGTTTTCAGGTAAACATGTTGATGGCTCCTGTACGGACGCTGGGCGGTACACGGCGCTCAGCTGAATGTGTCACCGTCGTGTCGTCACAGACTACAGGAAAAAGGTGCTTTTGAGACTATCATCTCACTATTCATATAACGGTACTTCATGCAGTTGGCTATTGGTTAGTGGGAAGGAAATAGGTATACAGCAGGTAGGAGCTATCCAATGAGAAAAGGATTCGTTTAAGATCAGGCTACACATAAAGTTTAATATTTTTTTTCAAGACATATTTTCGGAATTGCCATTATTGATTACATTATTTTATACTGATCTTTTATACCCTGTCCTATTTAGAATATCGTCTAACAAAATATTTAAAATATATTTACAGTTTTTTTGTTTATAGATTATAAAGAATGTTCCCTGTGCTTTTTGAAGCTTCTGACTGTTTTCACGTTGAGTAAAGGAGAAAGCCCAGCTGGCGCTGCTAGAAATGCATTCCTTATATAGACTGCAGCAACAGCCCTTTTCATTAGCCTGCAGTAGGCTACAATGCGCAGAACTACAGGTGCAAACTACTTTCCCCTACACAATTGAATATGCAATCTGAAAAAAACCCTGATAATTATATCACACATTATATCTCCGACAAAGTATGTTTTCAGAATAGTTTCAGTGGAATTCGAAACCAAGTTTAAAACAATCCCCAAGGGGAATAGCCAATGATTTTTAATAAAGGAAGCAATATGTTTTGCAATCTTACCTTTGCGGCAAAAACAACATGTGGCGTTGTAGCTGGGAGGGGTTGTCCAACAACTGAACTGAAGTGAACACTACACTGACAAAATAAGATTCCAGTTGCACTGACATCAGGCAGCAGTGGGCAGCTCAAACATCTTATACATTTCAAGCATTTTCCATCAAACTAGGAAGCCACATGTTACCGTAACTGAAACACAAGTTTGGACTATCAAATATGTATATCAAGTTATGTTTCGTTGAAAGTTTTAATGCATGCAGCGCACCAAGTTAGCAAACTAGCCACCAAGCTAGCTTGTCACATTCTGAACAGCTTTTCGAGAAGAAAAAAATGCCCATTTGTAGTCGTTATACTCCACAATTGATGAAATAACAAAGTGCCAAAACCGTGTGCGTGAACAAAAGTACAAGGAAACAGCAAGCGCTCCCAGCGAGATGATGAGCGTATAACGGTACACAAATAGTCCGTAAACCGCTAGGCGGAGAGCGAGACAGGTATAACGGTGCACCACATTGAGATATGCTCACTTATTTCCAGCGCTCAAACTATCCACAACGCCGTTTAAAATTGTGAAAAAGTCGCCAAACAAAGTTGGCAAAATTAAAAAGGCAGTAGTCCATTTTATTGTGTCGACTTCCAACGGTTTTAGGTACTTTGACTTACCGCTGTTCCTCTTCGGGTTTGCCTGTTTTCTACGCTTACACCTGGGGCCATCCGCCATGATCCTTTCGCTCTGTATAAAATGCAGCCGGAGAGTCACCTCCTCTCTCACCCCCTGCACCCCTCCTTTTTGCCTCTCCCCACCTCCCTCCTCCTACCAGTGCCTGCACCTGGTTTACGACACTGCCTGCTTTACGACATCACCTTCTCAAACACCTCAGCACATGGCCCCTCCTACTGGCCGGACATGTCTGTGTCAGCCCAGCCCCCATCCCTTTCCAGATGACAAGCTGTGCATACAGCCACGTTTACCTAGAGCTAGATCATCTCCCACTGGTGATATAGAACCAGTTCCACAGGTAAGGTCAGCAGGTGTTATAATATTCTCCTTTTAGTTACATTAAATTGCTGGAGGGATGAAAGCTCAATTCAATGCAACATAAGGAGGTGTCCATTTACATGTGCAGTAACACTTTTTTTAAAAATAATTACAGCAATAGTTTTATGGGTTATGCCTTTGTTTAATGTGAGTAAGAGTTATTGATGCAGACGCTTTACCTTTTTCTGTAATATGCTTCTATTCAGCCTAAAGTCCTACATGCAATTATTAAGTATATAAAAATGTGATACAATGGGCTGTTTTGGACCACTTGAAATATTCTTTTTGGACTGATTCCTTAACCTTTGTCATTTGATATTAAGAAGTGATTTGGCCATCATTGGGCTTCCCTGTGATCGGATAAGGTCTGTCAAATACAGCCCAATGTGTTTAAAGTAGCAAGAGAGTTGGGTGTATTTTTCTTTTGCAATCATACATGCATATGCTTATGTATTTTATGTATGTTTATGTAAACCTGGATAAAATAGGTGAGGCAGCTAAAGTCTGGCACACTATTGGTTGGTTAATCTCCTGAACTGAGCAGTCAAACGTTCCATTGACAGTTTGAAGCAGGTTGCAGGCCTTTGCGGTCCTATCAAGCTATTCTTGTACCTGACTATGATCAGGTTTCCTGCTCAGCCTGCAGACACTTACCAGGTGCTCTGCATGCCTCTCAAATAAAACTCAGTCAGTCTTCCTGTGGTTAGCTCACTAGCTCTTAGGAAATTGATTACAACATTCAGTTCTAGTGTCCTTAGCCCTATCTTACATGATTATTACTATTTTAGTTCATGAAACAACGTTGAGTAACCATACTGTACAGATGTCCTTACGGTTTTTAAGGAAGTCTGGGCCCAATGAAAATGTATGCTTATAAATAACTATTGATTCAATATCACTGCTCCATGTGCCTAGTACATCATTCAAGCTAGCTGAAGTTGTCCCCTTAAATTCTGCAGTGAGAGGCTGGCAGCTAAAAAGTCCCCATCCAAGCAGCATTGCTCCCTAACAACATGACAACAGGTTACCTTTGTCATACTGGCAACAGCTGTAAAAGAGGAAATGGATGCTATTATCTTTAACTAGATAGTCCAAATAAATGTTTCAGTGCTTGGAAAGCTTAAAAGGGAAAACAGTTTGTGCCATTTCTCTGTGAAGTCCCTTACATTTGCATTGTGATTTCCACATCAAATGAAATCACCCAATAAAAGAGGCTCTCCCTCAGGCTAAATACCCATTGGTCTGTTCTTTTGAGATAAGGTTTTGTCATGCGCTCAGTAGGTTAGTGAGTAGGGGTTCCTCCTTTAGAGATACGGTTTTGTCATGTGCCAGGTAGGTTGGCGAGTAGAGGTTCTTTCTTTAGAGAGTGGAGCAATTGTAAAATATGGGCAATGGTCGCCCTCACTCAGACATGGTGGCCCTCACTCACACATACGTTGTACTTAAATGCAGCTAAATGTAACTGAGGTATTGTGCGAGTGTGTGTGTGTCCTATGTTCCTAAGTACAAGTGTCGGCTGCACGTCACACTGAAGAGGGCTAGGAAATGAGGGGTGAATGATGTCATTTTAAGTGATGCCAACCTGAATCACTTTTGTCTGGAGAAGTAGTTGGGAACTTGGATAATGCATGTTGAGTTCCTACTGCAGCGTAAGAAAAGCGGCCCAATTCAGAGCTAGTAAACTATTCTCTTTCACTCTATTTTGGCAATACCCCAAATTATGAAAAATCAAATATTGAAGAAAAATAAAGAAGAAAAATAAACAGAGAAGATAATATAAAGAGACCATGTTTTTGTAATCTTTCCTGATGTCAATGAATATGCACAATTTAGGCCTGTGCAAAATGTGCTCAGAACAAGTAATGCTTAGCCAATCATTGCTATTTGACCTAGCTCCACATGTTCAGGGCTGTAAAATAAATCCCACCTGGCCTATACAGTACTGTCCAACTTGTTGACTGACTGGGGGATTTTAAACAGAAGAACAAGAGTCTTGCGTCATCTCCTGTCCTCCAAGGCAGCAGCGTACGTAGCATCCCCCGCGTGTGGTTCTAAACATCAGGCGAGCCCAGACGAGGAGCAGGCAGGTCTCGAACACACACTCACATAGTATGTCTGGATGAACCTTCTTTCCTTTTTGCTCTCATTTACACAATGATCTAATTACAGCACGGCCACTCTTGTCACCACAGTAAACATGCACATATATGTTCCTATTGATTAATATCGAAAGTAAACAACTTTGTGTGTTTTTGTATGTGTTATTGTAGTAGTTTGCTAAAGTGTGTGTGTGTGTGTATGTGTGATACACATGTGTGTTACCTTTCAAACGTGTGTTTCTGCAGTGAGTGTGGTGTGGTGCTGTCTTGTTTTAAAAGCACACCCCCGACACAGCGCCGCAGCGCGTCGTTTGAGGATCCACTGGCCAACCACAGTGTTTTCTATATCTGTTGTGGTTAGGCATACATAATGTGTCTGATGAGAAGTTATGCCATTTTAACTTTTTTTCATACTAAAATTTATCATAAGATACTAACACAATGTCTATCATAAATATTTTATATGGTTGCTTTGAAATGGCATACTAAGCACAACAATGGAGCGCATATTTTTTAGTTTTTCATAGATTTTATTTTGTTATGCGCATTTTTGTATATAAATTAAATAGGTATAGGTAGAAATTGTTTTACTCATCAAGTGGTGTATTTTTGTATAACGGTAAACTCAGTGTTTTCAAGTGGGCGATGGAAATAGGACAGTGGCGCAGAGTGCAGCATGCTGACGTGGGGTGTGTGGGGGGGGGGTGGGGTTAGTACATAGAAGACAACAGCATCAAATCTGTATGAACGCCCGCCATTCACCCCCGGTGTGCTTGGCCTTTACTGTTTGAGTGGTCAAACCATAGAGATAGAACACTGTTATAAATCTCTGTGGGGCAAACGCTCAACCTCCAGTCCACCTGCCAGGCCAAAGTGAACTTCGGTTGGACCACACATCTGTTACCTCAGGTTGGAACCCTTCAATTGTTGAATATTCTGATTACATTGTCAAAATCACCAGGTGTGGCTGTGTTGGCCACACAGGAATCTGTCCCGACCTAAAGTTGATAATTACAACACACACAAACATCAGTCAGTGTTGCTCTCAGGCAGATGCTAAATATGCAGAGTTGCACTTCATTGTTTTTTTGTCAACATTTTGTCTGGTCACGCTTGCAGAAGGCCTCAGGAGAGATCATGACAATTATAGCTTCTGGAAAAAAGAACAACTAACATTTGTCCAGGAACAGACACCCCTTTGTATTTAATAACCGTTGGAATGATGTTCATATGCTATATTAATGGTACAATACACAGAGGCGGGATTGGGTTCTAGTTGCTTGGTCTTGTGTACTTTCATGCACATGGTGACACTGCATCCATGAAATATCCATGTACATATGAATGTTCAGGATGGCAGGTAAAGTGACAGCAATATTACGTGCAGTGGCGTCTTCATAGCAGTCTGACAGAATGTATTGAATTGATGTACTTCATGTTTGGCACATTTGTGTTTCTATTTTGCAGTCAATATCTCATTGAGTGTCTCTGACATCTTCCACTGCAGAGTGGATGTGGACGTGTGTGTATGTATGTGGCCATGCATGTGTCCTCCATCATGTGGGTCATTGGTGTATGTTACTCTTCAGTCTTCAAAATCATGACGACAAGACCGTGCATCCACAAAGAACTAAACCAAGGAGGGGCTTAAATACAAACAAACAAGCAAGGAACAAACGGTAAGCTAAGAGAGACTAACTGAGGACAGGTGCAAATGATCCACTAATCAGCTGGTCAGAGTGCAGACCACGACGGGGACCAGCACCAGGGACATTGGCTGACTGACTCACTGACTCACTGACTGACTGACTCACTGACTGACTGACTGACTGACTGCTCACTGACTGACTGCTCAGTCCACAACATGACTCATTCCCTCTGCCATTAGTCAGGATCAACATCAAACTGGCTGCTACAGTGCACAGGACTTACACCTCAGTTTTAGATCAACGTGCAAACACAATCTCCAATGTATGTAGCAATATCATAATCACAAGTGGATCCTTTTAACAAACCGTATATTAGTCCTTATTTAACTTGGAATGTGTCCTTGGGGCAACACGCATGCTGATTCTAGTGGTAATATACAAGAATGGGTTTTACAATTATAAGAACATCATCAGAGGCACAGGCGTGTCCAGAAATTCTGGATCCAATAAAGATGTAAAATGTGATTATTGATAATAGACTGTTTAATTTGTCAACTTTAAATCACACACTATTTCCCCCCTTAGCCAGTTGCACAGAATAAAACCTGAATAATATCAGTGAAGATGGAGAATCGTGAAGGGATTTGCAACAGCAGCATATGGGAAATACAGTGGATGCAGAGAGCATATACCTGACCTGCCTGTTCCATCAGTGGTCCAGGGCTTCGTATTGATTTGGACTCTAATTGTAATTTGGTCAAGCCGCCATGTGTTTTTACCAATCTCTTTTCCAGCCTCTTATTGGACAGGCAGAAAGGGACAAAGGCCTCTATCTGAGAAAGCATCACGCACCCAGCGGTGTGATAATAATCAAATTTAATATTTATACCTTTTACCCCCCCCACCCCACCCATCCAGCCGCCAGCATCGTCTCTGACTGCTCCTCCATTGTTCACCCCAGTTTCATTGAAGATGGAGAATGGCAGTCACATGAGAGATGGTGCATGAGTGGGGAGTGATGGTCCCTCCAGCTCTTTACAGGCTGGGGCAGAGGCACTATACAAGGGGGAGAGGCAGCATTATGCACTCCCTAAGGTGTGATACAGCATGGAGTGATACAGTGTGGAGTGATACAGCATGGAGTGATCCAGTGTGGTGTGATACAGCATGGAGTGATACAGTGTGGAGTGATACAGCATGGAGTGATACAGCATGGAGTGATACAGTGTGGTGTGATACAGCATGGAGTGATACAGCATGGAGTGATACAGTATGGAGTGATACAGCATGAAGTGATACAGTGTGGTGTGTTACAGCATGGAGTGATACAGCATGGAGTGATACAGCGTTGAGTGATACAGTGTGGAGTGATACAGTGTTGTTGTTTTTTTTGTCTCAAAGACTCCATCATCAATTGCATGTGTATTTATGTATGTATGTATGTATGTACTGTAAATATGTATGTGTGTACTGTATATTTTTCTATGTATATTGTATATATGTATGTGTGTACTGTATATTTGTATGTGTGTATTGTATATATGTATGTGTGTACTGTATATATGTATGTGTGTACTGTATATATGTATGTGTGTACTGTATATATGTATGCATGTACTGTATATATGTATGTGTGTTTTTGCTAAGGTGGGTGTCCTTGTTGAGGTGGATGGGTGTTTTTCTTGTGTATAGAGAAAGAAAAAAGAAAAATTGAGATGTTAATCTAGGTACACTGATGGTACACTGTATTCTGTGCAGGTCAACATTTCCAAATATATATATATATATATATTTTATAAAAGAATAAAATAAATTAACAATAAAAAAAGACACCATCTTCCTCACTTCCCTTTTTCTTGCCCATAGGACAGGCAACACCTAGAACATGGAAAGTGCATAAATGATTCAATTATAAATGGAAATCCACAGAGCGGAATAAAATGTAGTGATAATCACAGGAGAGCCCCTTTCATGTGCAGTAACTGTACCCAAGCTTAGGTCAAATGGCAGACCGTGTTAAAGGAATAGAAAGTCATGTATACAACTCAATACATAGTGTGACGTTTCTAAGGCGTCTGTTGTCATTCCTAAATTAGAAAAATGTCTGGCATTAAAGGTATACATCTTAGAATGTTTGAATGTATACATTTAAAAATTATTATTATTTTATAAAAAATGCATTAAGGTAGATTCTGAAGTGTTCTATGAAATAAAAAGCTGATATGAAGCATTGTTTCTCTGATATCGTCCATACACTAGATTAGAGAATTCAGAACCTAAGGCAGCATAGTCATGACGTCGTATGTGTCATGTTAATCAAATGGTGTAATCAGTCAAGCAGCATAGTCATGACGTCGTATGTGTCATGTTAATCAAATGGTATCATCAGTCAAGCAGCATATTCAGAATGGTGTAATGTTAATCAAATGGTATAATCAGTCAAGCAGCATATTCAGAATGGTGTGATGTCATCAGCTATACGATCACTTGATCGAGTGCAGAGGTAACCTTCCTCTGTGAGTGGTGAAGGACTCTGACTCCTGTTGTGGCCAGCGCAGAGGACCCCTGGCTTCAAACCCAATCAGAGGTGAGAGGGAGTCAGAGTTCTTACTAGCACGAGGGTCACATGTCAGGAAATAAACACAAGGTTGACCAATCACAAAAGAAGCATGAGCTAAAGTATGGACATGCACCTTTTATTAGCTTAGTACGTTGTTTTCTACCACCACATGTTGGCTAGTTGTCGGAAAGACTGGGTGGTGTGCTAAGGGTCTCAACGCTTTGTGTGTGGGTAAGTGTGTGTGTGTGTGTGTGTGTGTGTGACCCCTGTAGGGCCCCCTGGCCAGCTGTTGGCTACCATTCAGCCATCTGGGCAGTAAGATGTTTCCAGGCTGTGGAGGCTGCTCATGGAAGACCAAGGAAACAAAGGGGAGGAAGTGAGGAGAAGACCAAGGAGACGAAGAGGTGGGGAGGAGCAGACCAAGGAGACGAAGAGGTGGTGGGGAGGAGAAGACCAAGGAGACGAAGAGGTGGAGAGGAGCAGAGGTGTGTTAGGGTCACAGCTCATTTGGACATAAGAAGTGTTTAGGCCCTTCAGTGTCATTTTTGTTTAAAAAGTCTATACTATACTACTATACTACCACTAGTCTTTATAGATCTATACTATACTACCACTAGTCTTTATAGATGTATACTATACTACCACTAGTGTTTATAGATGTATACTATACTACCACTAGTGTTTATAGATGTATACTATACTACCACTAGTCTTTATAGATGTATACTATACTACCACTAGTCTTTATAGATTTATACTATACTACCACTAGTGTTTATAGATCTATACTATACTACCACTAGTCTTTATAGATTTATACCATACTATCACTAGTCTTTATAGGGTGAAGGTCAATGCAGCTCAAATGACAAGTCGACTAAATTAAGTTAAGTGCTGTGCGCATTCACACATCTCAATTCTTATCTTGGTGCTTCCTCAAACAGAATGTATCCACATTGTCCCGTCTCTTAGTTATGATCAGAGCTAACAGTCTCTCTGTGCAGTGTGTGGTGGAGTGTGGCCCGCTCCAGAGGGGCTGCTCTGTTATACAGTGTGTGGTGGAGTGAGGCCCGCTCCAGAGGGGCTGCTCTGTTATACAGTGTGTGGTGGAGTGAAGGCCCGCTCCAGAGGGGCTGCTCTGTTATACAGTGTGTGGTGGAGTGTGGCCCGCTCCAGAGGGGCTGGGAAGCAAAAGTAGAAGACCAGAGCTGGCGAGATTCTTCCATGTACCTGTCCACCATAAATGATGGCTCATTTCCTGTGAGCTAGAGATGGACTAATTATCTCCAGCTGGGGAAACCCTCACCTCTCATTCTCACTGTGTGTGTGTGTATGTGTGTGTGTGTGTGTGTGTGCGCGGGATTGTGTATTGTCTGTGTCCGCATTGCATTTAGAAGAAACTTTTTGCTCCCTTTTTTTGGTCACAGTACGACTTGAACATACAGAGGGAATTATTTGGTTCAACTGAAATTATGAGATTCATAACACAATGAATACATTGCCTTTGAAAACTACTTTAGAGAACTAGGGAAAATACATATTTTTCGGTTGATGTTGCGGGTGTATGGCCTTTTGTCTTTTATCTTGTGTGAGGAACTCACACTGAACTGATCTTAATGGCACCTTGAAACCTCAATAGGTGAAAGCTACAGAAAATTGACATTTATGGATTTATTTTTTCATAAAAAAAGTAGTGCCTTCTTGGAGCCAAGTCTATGGAAGTTCAGGATATAACATGTTTGGATATTGTGTTCCTAATGCTATTCCTTTGGGCTTCAAGGCGCTAGTTAACGTTGACAATCTCTGTATCTACTGGCGATGGAGATGTTTTCTGCTTGAACACCGCCTCTGATTGACTGTCCAGGGTAGGGTCCCACTTTAAACAGGCTGTAGATACACCGCCTCTGATTGGCTGTCCAGGGTAGGGTCCCACTTTAGACAGGCTGTAGATACACTGCCTCTGATTGGCTGTCCAGGGTAGGGTCCCACTTTAAACAGGCTGCAGATACACCGCCGTCACTGGGACTGGGCTCATTCTCTCTTGGGCAGAAATGTTGCTGCACCGTTTCCTGCACTTAAGAAGTGTGATAATTGATCACATATATTTCTTAAATACATTTGGCTGTCTTTTCTAGGAACTTGAGCTTTTTCTCTAGCAGCTTTTCAGACCTCTCTGCTGCTTGCCTCACTCCTTTCCTATACTTTCCTATACTAGTCTGGAGACTCTGCTGGAGACATGCATAGGCCTATCAGATTTGAGTAATGGGCCTCCTCCTGGGTCCGTATGAGCCCACCACATTAAAGCCCCATGCTATTGTTTCTCTCTCCAGCAGCACACAGCATACCTGCCGGTGTCAAACACACACTGGGGACTTTGTGGTTCCTGACTGCTCACAGATGTGTGTGTAGGTGTGCACGTATCATAGGCGTGCACACACACACACACACACACACACACACACACACTTAAGTGTGAAACACATTCACATGTGCAATCACTGACACAGGTATGTGGATGTGTACCCCCCCCCCACCCCACCCCACACACATACACACACACGGTGTGCTTGGCAGGAAGGGTTTAGGTTACCCAGTTCCTGCTCTATTCCCCCTGCTCCTGGCTGTTGTCTTGACGTGGACGTTCCCAGGCCCCTCCATCCACCAGCCCAGCCCATGAGTCTTCCCCCTCAAACATCCCTCTCTGCCTTAATGACTGTGAGGTAGACTGAAGATCACTCTGAGATCAAAGTTTTTAGGATTTGCACATGACTTTACTCACACCACACATGATGTTTCAGATGACATACAGCAGTCCTTTGTAATCACAGCAGCTAAGATTAGAATGCGTTATGGACAGAATACCTCCATCAATATCAACCAATATCAACCCCTCCGAGAATCGCCACCTTAACGTGGTGGAGGGGTTTCAGTGTCCCTGTGACCCTGGGAGCTGTGTTGTCGGGGGCTGTAGCCCCTGGTAGGGTCTCCCATGGCAAATTGGTC
>JAVQIZ010149821.1:0-18172 GCA_036023535.2 Galaxias brevipinnis | reverse complement strand
ACAGACAACAACTCACACTCACATTCACACCTACGGACAATTTAGAGTCACCAATTAACCTGCATGTTTTTGGACTGTGGGAGGAAACCGGAGTACCCGGAGGAAACCCACACAAACACGGGGAGAACACGCGAACTCCTATTATTATTATTATTATTATTATTATTATTATTATTATTATTATTATAAAATAGGACAAAAAAACTATTATTTTTATTCTCCCCAATATCTATTGTGCTAGGATCACCAGTTGATAGGCAACGTTTTTTGGAATTGGGCTGGTTGGCTCCGAGTTTGTTGTTGACATTTCTGTAGCCTAAATTAGATTTTTTAAATGTATTAAATATAATGCAAATAGCTTTTTTGTGTTTATTTATAATTCATTTAGGCTACCAGGTAGCGCGCTCAGTGTACTGTGGCCGATTTAGTTTAGTTAAACCCCTCTCCCCCTGTCTGTCAATTTATCGATTAACCGGAAAATGTGTAAAAATGTAATCCACCAAGATTTTCTTTGGTTGACTACAGCCCTAATGGACACTGAGGAATGACTGACTTATGTCTGAAAGTGCTAAATTATGGGCTCTTTAATTGTGTGTTGCAGCTGGAAGCAAAGTAGCCACACCAAAGATTGAAAATGTGAATTGTTTTCCCCCTTGTAACTTAGCTGTTCACTGGCCAGAAGAAGCAGCCAGTGATAGTTCCGATGTATGCTGCCAGTCTGGTGAGTTCATGCACTTCACTGCTTTTGTAGGAACACACATTTCTTTTGCGCACTTGTCAAAAGGTCAAATGGATCACTGAAAAAGTGATACATGGGCGTTGCACAGCTCAAGTACCACTCTTTAAAGTAGTGTTTTACAAAATGAAATGCGCTATTCTGAATATTTCAGATACCTATTGGGCTGATGTTACAATCTATTTAACTGCCGATTTGATAAATGATTGGTTAAAATGTAATACATTAATATTTGAAACGATTTTGTCTGGAGATGCCTGCCTTTTTTCTAACCTTCTAAATTGCCCTTACTTAAAATACACTGATCAAATTGTTAAAGGAACACTCAATTGTTAAATTAAGGGAACACTCAATCATCAAAGTATAACACCCAGTCAGTTAACCTTCTGGGATATCGACCTGTCCAGTTAGGAAGCATAAATGATTGTGAATCAAATTCACCTGTTTTGGTGCAAATGAAAGCGACAACATGTGGACAGGAGAGGCAACAGCAAGACAACCCCCAAAAACGGAATGGCTTTACAGATGGTGGCCCCAGACCATTTTTTTTCTCCTGTCGCAAGAATGTTTGCTGTGTCTTCCAGCATTCTCCAGAGTGTGGAGGGGATGCCAGGAGATGGGCCATTATATAAGGAGAGCTGGACAAGGCCATAGAAGGGCAACAACTCAGCAGCAGGACCGGTATCTGCACCTTTGTGCAAGGAGGAACGGGAAGAGCGCTGCCAGAGCCCTACAAGATTACCTCCAGTGGGCTACTCATATGCATGTTTCTGACCAAACTGTCAGAAACAGACTCCATGAGGGTGGCATGAGGGCCCGACGTCCTCTAGTGCAGTGGTTCTCAACCCAGTCCTCAAGTAGCCCCACTCATTCCAGGTATTTAATCTTCCCAGTTTCTAGCACACCTGGTGCAATTAGTCAAAGCCTTGCTGTATGTGACTAGTTACACCAGGTGTGCTAGAAACTGGGAAGACTAAATACCTGGAAAGGGTGGGGGTACTTGAGGACTGGGTTGAGAACCACTGCGCCAGTGGGACCTGTGGTCACAGACCCAGCACTTTGCAGCTCGATTGGCATTTGCCAGAATTTACCAGAATTGGCAGCTTCGCCATTGGCACCCCGTTCTCTTCACAGATGAGAGCAGGTTCACACTGAGCACCTGACAGACGTAAAAGAGTCTGGAGACGCCGTGGCAAACGTTATGCTACATGCAACATCATCCAGAATGACCGGTTTGGTGGTGGGTCAGTGATGGTCTGGGGAGGCATATCCTTGGAGGGTCGTACAAACATTCACGTGCTAGCCAACGGTACTTTGACTGCTCTTAGGTACCGGGATGAAATCCTCAGACCTTACGCTGGTGTAGTGGGCCCTGGGTTCCTCCTGGTGCAGGACAATGCCCAATCTCATGTGGCCAGAGTGTGGAGGCTGTTCCTGGATGACGACGGTATTGATTACGTTGACTTGCCTTCACATTCCCCAGACCAGAATCCAATCTAAGTGAGCTTTTACATGATGCACCAGCCAGATGGGATGACTTCATTGAAATCACCAAAACCTCAACATTCACTCTCAAATTCTGTACTCCCAGGTGGGTGGAGGACTTGGGGGTGGCAGACCAGCCACATGTACAAAAATGTATTGACAGCCACAAACGACTCTCAATGAGCAAGGTTCCAACATCAGCATCGTATATCGTGGTCAGAGGTTGTTGGTGACCCCCTTTTTGAAGCCAAGCTTCAGTTTTTTTTGTGTCTGTGGCAAGGCAGCTCAAACTATTTCTTGAAGGTTATCAAATGAATGCCCCTATGGTGCCTTTTTTGACAAAAGAGCTTCAATCCATTCTAAGTGGCTTGCTTTCATGCTTCATGAAGAGGGAGGTTCTCAAACATCAAGACACCCCTACAATTGCTCAAAATCGATGTACTTGTCAACGTACTTGTCAAAGCACTGCATGTGCCACTAAGAGGTTGACATCGGCTTTGCCACTGAACAAGCTCTAGATATAGCCCCTGAGAAGCCCCATGAAAAGCCGCTGCTGGGCCAGCAGTTAAGGAAAGAATGTGTCTTCCTCTCTGCAACCACAAAGAAACTGCTGGACAAATGTCGACTGAATTAGGCTGCTGTAAGACACGAGTTCCATTGATCCAGTTACCATGGTCAATGAAGAAAGGAGTGCCATATCCAAATTTGAAAAGCTTCTACAGCTGCTTCTGCCAAACGGTATACTGCACAGCACTAAGCACTGTTACCAAATCCTGAATGAGTACAAATTGTTCCTCACTGAAATGGTTCAACACCACAAAGAGGAAATCCAAGAGTTTGTCTACAGAAGTGGCTCCTGCCAAGTACTCCATTTTTAGGAAGATTTGCAAGTTGTAAAGCAGAGTATACCAATCTGTGGAAGCTACTGAAAGGCCTATCCACACTTCCTTGACTGGTGGTTCATTGGGAGGTGTTCTACACAGACCCTTCATACAGTATTGTAAAAATGGCAGAATGCGATATTTTCAGTACCTGTATGATGGGGAAAAAAATTATAATAATCTGTAATTAACAAAAGAAAAGAGCTCACCCCCGAAATCACAAAAGTGGCTGCAAAGAGACAGAAAATAATAGCTCGCATCAAAGACATGCAGCATCAAAGACATGCAACAATAGCCAAATGATATGCCTATGTGCGAGACAAAACAGGCTGTGTTTTCTGTCATGTTGATGCGCCAATCCTATATATAGTTATAAAGTGCATTTCAAAACAAGGTTGCAAGGGGCTTAGGCACCATTTTATAATTTGGTGTATTCTCAGGCCCCTTACAGGTATTACCATTTCCCAGCCACAAGGGTATATCTGACATTTATCTATGATGGCATTGGTTTCTCAAGTGCTTCTTGTGTTCGTTGTGGATCGAATAGGGTCAAAACCTATATTTTTCTGAAAATATGAATGTTTCATAGAGAAACTCTAAACTGAGGACTGTATTTGAGTTCTCATTTAGTGTTATTATTTCGACCACAATTACACATTTAATGCCCTTATTGTTAGGTAAAAGCTTGGCACAAACTCATTGAACCATTGTACTGAAAGGAATAGTGGAATGTTCTCCCAAATCTCAACACATTGATGCTATCTTTCATATGCCAGGGCATGCTGGAACCCACCAAAGAACCAGTGAAACCCATATCTGCGGCTGAGATGATTGCGTCCATAGCACAAGCACCTCCCGTATCCCCAGAGATTAGCACTTCTCCAGATACAGCCCAGGTTTGGACTCTTGGTTTAAAGGCTGCTGATAAACGTTTGCCAAAGATGGTAATTATGCTGCCAGGGTTTTTCCTAGCTCAGGATTTGCCATTCATCGCACCTGATTTGGGTTTGCCAGCATTTGCAAAGACCAACTTTGGTTTCTGGACTTTTCCAATTAGCCCCATAAATTCTATATTATATGAGAACTGTCTAATAGGCTAAAAAGCTCAGATCTAGCTGGCTTACTTATTTTCAACCTTAAAAATTGGAAATCATTAAGGTTGCCAATTTAAGCAGAGGAAAGCCTGGCAGTAAATTGGTTTAGGGGTAAACTATTGGAAAACTGTCAATATTCTAATTGTTGCTTGAGGTTTACAAAAGATTCCCCTTATTGTCAAACAACCTAATGTCATCCGCAAGAATATTATTTTATCAGCTTTTAGACCACATTAAGCTACAAGTTAAAGGCTGTTCTGATATGTTCCTTCTGTTTCTTGAAATACTAAAACTGTTATATGTTTATCCTTCCATAGCAGTTTTACTCATCCCTACCTACTGCATAAACTTTTATTTTTGTCCCCAGGAAACTCTCCCGCCTGTCCAGTTTGACTGGAGTAGCAGTGGCCTTACCAATCCTTTGGATGGTATGTCCGCTCTTCAGAGTCTTTTAAACACTGGGAATAAAGGTCACGTCCTTCCTCTCTCTACTTACTCACATCTGTCGGTACTCTATTCAGACGACAGCGCTTGTGACCGTTTGCGGCTGATTTTGTTTTCATTGCTTAGTCAAAATTAGTCTTCCTATGTATGTCAGTTAGATGTTGCCTTCTTAGTAGATCTTGGTAAATTATAAGTTGTCTCAAATCTTTTAACTGTACTTTAATCGGAACATAGGAACTAAAAGTGGTTTTACACAACATTGTTGTAACTGAATGCTATCAGACATAGGCCTTATCTAAAATATGACCCAAAGTAAGAAACAATGTGTGCATTTAGTACATTTTCAGTCATGTGCTGGCAAATTCCAAAGTTATCTTTGAGTTTAACAAGTATGCAGTTGGTGTTAAATTTCGTCAACATAATTTGACAAACCTTTTTTTTTTTGTCCACAATGACTTTCAATGACAAAAATGTTCTTCTCCAGACAATGTCCCTTTGACGTTATTTGCCTTCTCCCATTGGCTAGCTATTGTTTTTTGTAACACGACAAATCCAAATCAGATGCCGGTTCGGATTGTGTGTTATTTTTCAAGAGCGGTATAATTGAATAATCCAGTCATAAACATGCAACTGCTGCTGCAAAGTACTTTGTTAATTGGTGACTGGCAATGACAAAGTTTAGTTTTTCATCCGCTGACACGATGCAGTCAGAGATTTAGCTAGTTCAAAAAAGGATCAGTAAACAGCAGGTTGTTGATAGACGTTGGCCATTATGGCCCTGGTAGCTGTATCCCTAGGATTAAAAAAAATTTAATATCTAGATTTATTTTAATAAATATGGAAAGACAGAAACGATAATGACAACAATTTAAATTTTTATAGACCAAATTTGTTACTTTTAGTCAATGTGTCAACTTATCAGAATGACATAACTAATATTGTATGGAATTTGAAGGACATTTTAGTCAAAAGACTAAGAATATGAGTATGAAACTGTGTCAAAGTTTACTGTATGCAGTACTAAGATCAGGCAGGGGGAAGTAACTCTTCCACAGAATGTCAACAAATCGATTGTTACAGAATTTAACAGGATTCAAATGTGCAAAATGTTTAGACTGGTGATATTTGGCAACAAGCAGTGTAATGGTAATCAGTATCCAGAACATCGTTTTCCTAGCTCTCTGAAGCCTCTCACTGACCACGACGCTGTGCAGGGTAGGGTTTACCCTGTAAATTCCTTATTCACCACTGCATCGCTAAAGAATAAACCTAGCTTGCAGGTCTATATATCTACAGCTAAATTGATCTGATACAGAACTGATGTGCTTAATGAGTCTATAGTAATGAATCTGAGGCTTTGAAAGTAAAGGTTGTATGCTTTGCAAAGTTTTTGATAAATGATTTATTTTTCAATTTATACAGTTTTAGTCTGTAATTGTATATTTTGATAGAGAAGCACTGCTTTTGTATTGCACTCTTAAGTAAGGCCTTAACTGTTGTGGATCAGAGCATAGCCAGCCCTAACCAAAAAAGCATTTTCTTCACAAAGCCATTCCTGTCTGGAGTCTATTCTTCTTTGTGACTAATGATGAGCTGCGTGTCTTTCCTTAATCTCTCTTTCCTCCATCTCACTTTCCTGTCTCTTCTTTCTGTTAACCCTCTGCCGCCTTGTGCTACCATGTTAAATATCTACTTTGGGAAGCGAGTGGAGGCTCCTCTTTGCTCAACCTGGATTTCTTTGGGCCTGTGGAGGACTCTGGCTCAAGCAGTTCCACCTCCATCCCAGGTCAGCAGTGCTGAATTCCCCATAGCGACCCCTTCACTCTAGACTTTGCTTTTCTTTTTCTCTACTTTATACATTCTATCTCTGATTTCTGTTAAACCAAATAAAATCTGTGTCTGTTTTCAAACCAGAGGAAAATTTAAGTCATCCCTAAAATGTTTTTTAATATATGAGCTGTTCTCTAATAAGCATTACATATCTTCCAGACTACATAAGAAAAAAGGTATAATCAACGTAATCTAACTTTTTTTTTATTTGCAAGTGCAGAACAAATTAGTGTTGTTTATTTGAAGGTGTGGATCCAGAGCTGTATGAGCTGACCACAGCTAAACTGGACCCTAGTGGTTCTGGCAGCCGTGTAGCTGATGCCTTTGCCCGCCTTATGTCCACCATGGAGAAAACCAGCACCTCCAACAGGTAAGGCTCTCGCTGCTTGTCTGTTTCTTCGCTGCATCTTTAATTGCACTGAATTGAGCAAAGTAGGTGTTCCAATAATGATGCTGTTACTCTGCAACAACATATCGTTTTCTTTATATATATATATATATATATATAACATTTCACACAACATTTGCTATACAGCAAGATCCTTTTGATGTGTCCTGACACTCATGTACGTTGTATGTTAGCATGTAAGCCTTTTGGAGAGAGCTGTTGAATAACTGGGCACCTATAGTTCACCCCCCTCATTTGTGATTAGAACAATGGAATAGATTCTTGGGTAGCCTGATCTAGAAGACCACCTGGATGTTTACAATTCACAGAAAGCCCAGGAGAGAAGAGAACCTGAGTGAGGAGGCAGCAAAGGTGATTGCAGGCCTGCCAGACTTGTCCTTCATGCAGGCAAAGGTGCTGATGTTCCCCGCCACCCTGACGCCGCTGGGCTGCACCGATCCTACATCCAACTGATCCCAAACCTTACAAGGCCTCTGCTCCTCCAACTCCATCCTTTGACAGTCTGTTGTTCTCCTCACTTTATGAAGCTGTAGTTATTTTTGCCTCAAAGCCGTTACTTTGTTTTGATTAATCACTTTTTATTTAGCTTTTTTCAGTTTTTAATATTTTTAATCAGGTGAAACATTTCTATATTGTTCATTGGAATGAAAGAAGATTATCAGATTAAAGACTGCCCAAGCCTGCACATAAATTCCGTAGAAAGCATATTTATAGAGTTCTTAATTTTGTAGCTCCACGATGATTAGGCATGTTTATACGAGGAGTCAATGTGTATATAATCAGGGACAAAGTGTTCTATTTTTTTCTCGTTTTTTAAATTGATTTTCTGTGGTGAGTGTGTAAATGTTTGTCTTTGTGGAAATTAACACTGATTGAAGTTCTTTAAGAAAGGGTTGTATAACTTGAAGTGGAATAAAGTAACTATACTAAAATATAAATATCTCTATATACAACTTGAAACCACACTGCCTGCGAAATCCAATTGAAGGTTTTCCCTTTTGTGTTAATGCCCTTTGTTTGAATTGTTTTGTTTTTTGCGTATTTTTTTCTTTCCATGTCAATTGGGGCATATATTTTATCCTACGCTTATATTCTGAATACAACGCTAAAGTGTGCTGTTACTGTTCGAAGTTTGTCTACACTGAAAGGAGTCCATCCGCATCATTGAAATGGATGACTTGTGTTTAGTGTTTTATCAAGTTATTTAAATTGTTTTGTCTTTGTTTGGGCATATGAGTAGGAAAGGGGACATGTTATTGGCTTAAACCACTGACACACAACACTGAGGCCCAGTTTCCCATACAGGGATTAATAGTTCTAGACTAAATCTCACTGTCAATGGAGATTCTCCATTGAAAATGTTTTTTTTAGTCTAGGATTTGGCTTAATCCCTGTTAGGGAAACCGGACCTATAAATCTATCAGTAGCTGAATGAAGTTGATCTACATTACAAGGGAATTAAGGGACCAATTTCTGCTTCCGTGCATTGGGTTACACACCATTTTCTATGAGGTGCTTTTAATTTTGCTATTTGTTTTGTTGTACTACTGTCAACCTGTTCCCAGGAGGATTTTGCACATTGTAAAGATGAAATGGATGTAATCATAGTTCACTGTGGCTTTAGACTGTACAGTAAAACTATGGACTGTAAAATGTATGGGAAAATTCCTATGGAAAACATGAATCACTTAAAGAGCCTGTAAAAAGGTTAACATGCATGCTGGCTTCTTTTCAGACTTAAGTGTGTAAATTGACTTTTAGTGTACACAAGAAATTAAAATAATTTAAGAGAAATGTTCGTTGGTCTTCAAAATCATATATTTACATTATCCATCATGATTCATAACCCACAAGTAAAATGCATGGAATTCCTTGTGCTTTTCTCTTTAGAAATTTTAAGGCAAGTGTGTCCTTTGCAACAAACTAACAGAAATGCCATTTTGTGTCAGAAAGTAAATTTATACGAGTACATGGGAATTATTGTCATACCATATTATATAACCATATTGTAAACTTTTCCAAGTTTATTTAAGATTAAAACCATTGTAGAACAATGCACGAATTCATGGTCAGAGTAAAGGACACTTTCGAAAATGCATATAAAAATAGGCTTGCTTTGATGGACAGGATGAATGGATCTAATAAACTCCAATTTCACCAATTATTTGCAAAGACCACAAACTAGAATATCGTTCGCATTAAATCTATTAACTTGTTAGGCACGACACTTCGTTAATTTAAATTAATCTTTATTTGCTCCCAAGACCGTTTATCAACAGTAGTCATTTTGATGACGTTAATCTGCGCTGCACTTTGCATCACGTTCTACCCCTTATCTCGCGTCAAATTGAGCGTAAATTTCTTATCACGTGAAGGCGGATTTACCCAAATCCTGCTTCTTACAGGCCTCAGACCAACCAGCCTTCCAAGACTCATCTCCAGCCATTCCTAACTAGCAAAATTATAACTTCTAAAAATATCTATGCGCCTAATTGGCAATGACTTTTAAGATGAAAGATATATTGGGTCTCGATCAGTGCAATGTTGACATCCTTCTACTATTTTGTTTTAGAATTTTCACTGTATCATCAACCTAACCACTGTACCTAACTTGGAAGTGATCAGCAGTCAAAACGCATGGGCTAAAATAATTTGTTATGCACGACTAACTGAAGATTACAGATGAAATACATGGGCAGAACCACCACTTGCATCAAGCCTGGCCAATCTCCTGTTGATACATAACTGCAATGGCTGTTTCCATTGGAGCTCAAAGTTCGGCACAGCACCACCCTACTGAGGACCCCTAAGTTTAGATCTCAGACCAGCATTCCTCGAATCCTTTAGATTTAAAGGAAAGAAAAAGACTGATTGAATTTTCCAACTTTAAAAGATGCTATTTGAAATGAATAGAAGACGACCAATGTGTATCAAAGATCTCCTTCATTGTTTAATAGTAGACATTGCACCACAAAAATGTAATGTCTGCAGCCACAAATCATGTGCCAAGATTACAAATTTCAGCTCCTTGTCATGATGTCATTCAGTTCACCTGCTTCTCTACATATTGAGTGAATCAGTTCTTACATATATGTATAAATATATACAGTTTGTAGATTACTTCCAAAGCATTTATGTTGAAATTGTGTTGTGCTGTTGGTTGAGACACATTAGCAAAGGAAAAAACATCTTTGACATCAAGCCTCTAATGTAGCACATGCTTACGTCATATCACTTATGTCAGCAGAGCAAACACATAGCCTATATACAGGAATGTTGACCACTACTATAATACAAAACCAATTTTCAGAGAAAGTTCTATTCACCATTACCGGCATATTGCATACGCCAACCACAAAGGGCACCAAAGGCATATCATCTATAACTCCTGCCACCAAGGCACTGGCACATGGTTTAGGGACAACAATGGAAAGTCGGACCACATGACAAAGGGCGGTTCTTTTGGGGGATTGGTGCACAAAAGTGCATTTGTTAATGACTGCATTCCAGATGCAATAATCGTTGTATAAATTGGTTCTGCTTACATGCATGATGCTCATTAAGCATGTGCTTCATTCGAAGTGCTAACTGATTTTTTTTTGTGAGGAGATTCAAACCATGCTGTTGTCCACAGCGAAATAAAGAAAAGAACCATTTTAGAAAAGTCACTTGTCTACCAAATCCGATAGAGTAGGGCAAAATGTTGTTTACTTGCATTTTTTCTCATTTATTAACATCACACTGCATGGGCTGTTAAAAAAAATCGCTGTTTCAGGTACGTGTTAAGTATGTAAAAAATAGCTCAGAGGGTAGTGAAGGTAATGTATGGATAGGCCCATTGTCCTATTGCTGACTTTGTTTGAAATGGGGTTTCTGGTATTGCAGCTGCACACACAATTAAAACCCAAGCCACTCAAAGTCTTCCCTCAGTTCTCCCCTCTCCTCTCCTCTCTCCCTCTCTACCTCCTCCCTTCTCTCGCTCTCTTGATATCTGTGGAACATAGTAACGTATGAGATTGGTTGTGGGTCTGGTTGAGTGAAGGTGGGGACTGAGAAGCCTCAGCAACAGCCTCCAGAGGATGTCTTGACTGGTGTGCTGGTGATATTGACATCAGACTTTTCAGAGCCTCCAGCAGTTGCTCCAGGACCCATCCTCTTCTTGATCTCAGCCGCCATTGTCATGAAAGCCTGCTCCACGTTAGTGGCACTCTTTGCGCTTGTCTCCAAGAATGGAATCCCAAGGTTGTCAGCAAATTCCTAATGGAGTAATGCACAAAATATCAAATAAATTTCAAGTTAAGCCAACATGGAATGGGACGAAAACAAACAGCAAGCATTTTTTTCAATGTTACTGTGTAGTTAGTGCTGACCTTGGCTGTTGTATAATCCACAACCTTCTTAGTTGTGAGATCACATTTGTTGCCTACTAACAGCTTGTTGACATTCTCACTGGCATAGCGATCAATCTCCTGTAACCACTGCTTCACATTGTTGAAAGACTCCTGAAATTGACCATTTGAAAGAAGAAAAGAACAAACATCTGCTGACTTTACAAGTTATATCGCACACTACAATCGTCCAATCACAATCCATTGTAAAAGAAAATGAGATTATGGTGGATGACTAGATGGACGCACTGACCTGATCTGTGACATCATAAACTACAATAATGCCATGTGCTCCTCTGTAGTAGCTTGAAGTGATGGTGCGGAACCGTTCCTGACCTGCCGTATCCCACTGTGAACAAATAATTGTCATCCCTAGGACTGCTACTATTCATTATCTTGGTAATCAAGCATTTGAAACGATTAACCAGATTGACAGAAAAAAGCATTAAGAAAATAACATTTGTTTAATTAAAAATTTACATTGTACAACTGGTAAGCATACTGCACTATGCAGTCATGTCCTGAGTTTGCTAAAACTAGTCTTTAGGGGAGCAGATTTTTATTTATTTATTGTATACCATCTCATAAATTACGTATCACGCACTACTCAAAGGGCAACTGTTTTTTAAAGGGGCCCTATGATGCTCATTTTCAGGTTCATACCTTTATTTAGGAGTTCTACTAGAATAGGTTTACGCATATTAATGTTCAATAAACAATTTATTTTTCCAAACTGCCTGGGTCTGCAGCACCGCTACTATTCACCCTCTTTTACTGAAAAGCTGAGTTTTAGCTCCTGTCTCTTTAAGACCCCCTTCGGACGAGCCCAGGCTGCTCTGATTGGTCAGCTGGCCAAACAACGGGAATTTGCCTTAGCACTGACGAAAACAGCGTTTTTTCGACATGGCCAAACCACAATCCAAAATTCCCGGCCTCCGCTCTCACTGGCTCTGTTTGAGGGCGTGCTAAACTAGCCGCTAGGGGGCATTATGCAAATGTGTGCCTTGGTGACGCAGATAAGTTATGGAAGAAAACACCTACAAACGAGGTGTTTAAGGCAGTTCAGGAGCAGTGTTTTCTGTGAGAGAGAGTAGCTCCCTTTGGCGTGGACTATGGGCTTTGTAACATTTCAGACCTCTTACATGCATAAAAAGCTATATAACATATTAAAGAAAAGGGGAAAACCCAAAAAGCATAATAAGGCCTCTTTAAAAAAAGACTAGGGAGAAACTCTGTTGTTCTGACTAAATAAGGAATCCAACCATGCGACTACGGTTGTTAAGTTACACAAGCCTACCAGTTGCACTTGACTCCCACTAGTTTCTATATTATGAAATGCCCAGGCAAAGCAAATGTAATCGGTCCTTCATTTTACCATTTACAGTTTAATCAGTAAAACATTTAAATTCAAAACAAGTTTTAGGTGCGATAGACTTTTTTTAGAACATTTAGGAAGATTTAGGAAGTTTTCATAAATGTCTTTTTGCTAAAGGTCTGAATAAAGAATGATTTATTCAGAGAAGGGCAGCACAATTGACGAATGTCAAATATCAGAAAAAATATATATTGCCAAACACTGAAAGCCGCTGACCACTGGAGGGGGAAAGGTTTGCCCATCGTTCGCATCAAGGCCATTATTGGAAAGACAGCACTCATCAGCAGGGCATTTAGACACAGACCCGGGCCCTGTCACCGTGTTTATTCATTTTTGAACAACATAATGCCTTGTAAAATAATAATACAAATATAAAATTATGAAAATATTACTGTTATTTATATCCTATATTATAATACAACTGTTGAATAAAAGAAAATGTGATAACCAATTATTTTGAACGAACATCACAGCACCCAAATGTGTGTTAGGTGTGCTCTTGAGTGGTTGTAGATTCTGTTTTTACCTGAGAACCAATCTCAAATAAAAAACATTGGTGAATGTCAGAATCTTCCTGAAAGCTGCTGAAGTCGGTTTAAAGAAGAAAATTAAGAATGGCTAAATTCTAAATGTCTGAAAGTGACAGGGGAAAATGCAATCTTAATCACAAAGCAAGTTATTGCCTAGGCTGGCCACTGTAGATTAATCACTGCAAAATCTTATTCCTGAGATTTAATTTCTATGTTTTAGAGAACACACCATGTGTCTAGTCAATCTGACTTTGAATATTAAAATATGAATGTACTTACAATTTGAAGTTTGATAGTCTTTCCATCCAACTCAATGGTCCTGATTTTAAAGTCAACCCCAATGGTACTAATATAGCTTTCTGTGTAAGTGTCATCCTGGGGAGACATTATAAAAATGTCATCTCCAACATAACAACCAAAATATTTTGTAAGTGAATGACACCAGTTGACTCCCTTAGGAACTAGGTTTCCAGGGTATTCAACACAGCTTTTAAAATCAGGTTTGATTATTATGGGAGGCAAGATACATGTTTTTTCCTCACTCGCTGCTGCAATAGGTCTGCAAAATTTACTGTACGTTGTTTCAAAATATTAATTTGTGACATCCAACATCAACAACAGCACAAAAACAGCAAAACAGTTAACTTACTGCAAACCGCAGGAGGAGGCAAGACTTCCCAACACCAGAATCACCGATAAGGAGGAGTTTGAATAAATAATCGCTGCAAAGAAATACAAAAAAACGTAACGGTAAGGACAGAAAACTATGCAATGTGTAAGAATGACACCCACAGAGATCAAAACACCATGTGAACGACATGCGGTCCTAGAATGTCCAAATTTGTAAGCCATCTTATGAGGGTACTGTTCTGAACTGGTTATAATTTGAGTCAATGGCGAAAAAGGACAGTTCTTGCAATAAAAGCTATATATACAGCGAATAATGTTTTGTATTATTGTAGCATGTCTAGGAGGACCATAGTAGTGGCTGTCAACATTTTTGTTAATATTTTGTTAACAGTTTCCAAAACAGCACACTATGACTTTTTCTATGTTAATATGAATAATTTATTAGGAGAAGAATAGCCCAACAGATTTATCAGTTGGACGATTTCATATATAACGATACATGTATATCAGAACAAGGCGATAATTAGATTTTTTTTTTTATCCTTCATGCCATTGACATAGATATAGTTATTTTACAATGGATCCATTGCAAAGAAGAAAACATCAGCATAAAACATTAAGCAAAACAATAAAACAAGCAACATAAACATTAAAACAATGAGAAATTAGAATGGTTAATGATTAGTTGGCAACAAATTTCATTATCAATTTGTTGGGTCTATGTTGTAGCATTCTTTGTCATGGAGCTGGCTAAGTCAATTTAGGAAAATAAAGTTATTCTCGTTTAGCAGGTTTTTGGACAATGTAGGAACGGTACAATGACCTGAAATGCTGAATTGTCTCGCTGAACTGTAAAGGAAAATAAACAGAAACTACGGCTACAGTCACACCGCATGCAAAAGTGGCCCAAATTTGATTTTTTTTTTGCTCATATGTGACTCAGGTCTGTTTTATTCATTACAGTGTGAACAGTACAAAACACATGGAATCCGATCTTTTCAATTCGGATTTGGGCCACTTCCATGTGTGGTATTAAATCAGATGTAGGTCTGATTTTTTGCAATGGGACTTCAGTCTAAACAGTCAATTTGGGATCCATGCAACGTTTTCGTCTCTCTAGCAGTGTTGCCAGATCTTACAAGACAAATAAGCAACTTCCCCTTCAAAAACATGCCTAAACTATGAACTTGAAGAAATAATCGCTCAGCAACAGGTCAAGAAAGCCTAACCTAGTTCAGGTAGGCTACTACTTTTTACTACTGGTAAAACCTGAGCTTGGCAAGGGAGGGGGCTGTGATAGGTTTGGCGGAGATTACACTTAAAGCACCTTTGACATTATTAGGCGAATGAGCAAACTATGTCATTCAATGGCAATGCATTGAGGAGAGTAGCCTATATACCATTAATGTAAAAAATAAATTTGCTTGTTAGATTTTCTTTACAAGCAACCGTATTTTTCAAACAAGCGACTTAGGGGAAAAAAAGAAGCCAAAAGTTGTTATTGTACTTTGAGGCATGCGGATCAGTTCAGTACCTGACCAGTTCACAATGGAATCGGAAATCGGCCACATTAAAAACGAATAATGTGAACAAGCAAACGAAAAAATCGGATCTGAGCATAAATCCGAATTGAGCATTAAGGCCTGCAATGTGACCGTAGCCTTAGGTACACGGATCCTACTGTAACAAGCGTTCCATTTAACTACATTATAGGCCAAGTATCGTAGGTCAAGTTTAGCTAAATGTCAACATGGTTCACTCATCTCATGTTCCAAAACCAACCCAAAATGCTAATTATTTAATTATATCGTGGTTATGACAGTTTTGTCTTGCTAATTATTATCATAGCCAAAGTTTCACAGTTCCATTTTCTTCATGCTAAGGGGTAGGGCTGAACGATTTGGGGAAAATATCTAATTGCGATTTATCTGACAGATCTGCGATTTGATTTACGATATATATTTTCTGTAAAGTAGAGCTTCAGTTCAAAATTCACTGTGTAATATATTTTATATTATATGCCCATTCGTTTCAAAAGTAGCAAATCCAATTAAAAATAATAATAAAAAATATAACATGAACCGATCACTCTACATGTATGCGCATGTCACACTGGAATGGAATCGATAGGGTCAAACCTGCGGGCGTAGTGAGGGCGCCAAAAATAGCCCCCTAATAATAATAATAATAATATGACTTTGCGATAACAAGATGTGAGCGTCATCACTGACGCATCACATAATTAATCTGGTTTTGAGTGTTGCGGTGTTAGCTAGCCACTTAGCTAGCGGACAACTTAGTCAAAGCTATTTTAACAGAGCTGACTCTGTCAGGCACTGAGCTGACGTGCTAACGTAGCTAGGTCTTCAGTTAGCTAACGCTTACGTGAGCAAACTAAACTATTAGTATTATTTTCTTAACTCTTGCCAATACGCCAGTGGAGTAGACACTAACGATAGTAGTAACCTAGCGTTGTTTAACTATTAAGCATACACTTTCCAAGCCAAACAACGTGCATATATCGCTTTAATATTAAACAATATCATGTTGATGAGTCACTTGGATGAAGCCAAAATGACATGGAACGTTGGAAGCAAATCAGCTGACTTTCAATTTTAGCTAAACAAGGTGTTAGCTATTGGCTAGTTTGCTAACTGCTAGCGATCGCTTGCTGGCTGTCGTCGTCACCAGAACTATCGAAGGGCCACTTACTATTCAGGATTCATCGTCGACTACTAACGATAGTTAGTTATTACTTCAAATGCAGCAATGGTAGTCGCAGAGTAATCTTTGACGGTGGATATGTTGCGTTTGTAAAGAAAAGCCAACGTTTGGATCTAATAATTTGAAAGCTGGCTGTAACGTTACAAGTTAGCTTGTTGCAGCCAGAACAGCATAATTTTATCAAATATGGCTGCCAGCCTAACCAGGAAACTGTGACGAGGGATGTCTCATGGATGTTGTAGTCAAACTGTAGGCCCGTTTCAGAAAAGGGGCTGCGGCTCACCGTGGGCTCATAAGAATCATGGTTGTTTTCGATTAATGGCCGATTTACATGCTGTTCTTTACATGCATACCTCTGGGACATTGATATAAATAACAATCTTAAATATAGAATAATAGTGGAACAGGTAAGTCATTGCATTCACGCGTGGTTAACTAAAAGTATCTAACACATTAGTTAGGTATGGAGCGGGTGCTTCAGGGGGTCCTTTTGTAAATGCTTGTTCAGTTAGTTATGTTGTTTTTTTTTCTAGTTTGTGATGGGAATTTCGGCTCTTTTGGATGGGTCGGTTCATTTTGCTCCATTCACCAAAAAGAGCCGGTTTATTTGGCTCTTTGTTCAGGCCAATGTGCCTGCTACATTGGCACTGCCAAATTGAAGCTGTTGTTGCAGTTCGTGTTGGTTTATATTTGCTGACTCTTAACTATCATATTACATAGCCAACCTGATAAAACAATTATATTGATATAGATAAAATAATGACTAGATAATACCTCCGGTGCAAAATTGTATAACAGGCGTAACTACAATTAATTTTGGCTAAATGTTTTTGAAATTGTTCACAAATAAAAAACAAATTTATGCGATTTTCAGGGAAATATGGCTTGAATTACTTTTAAACTGTCACGTTGATTGGGCTTACACAATATATTTTTTTGGTTGTTGGTATGTCAGTCACTGACACTGTTCAGTGGTTGTCACTTGACACTGGGAAACAAGGCTGAGAATCTTACTTTTAGCAGTGCTACAAAAAAAAAGTTTTAATCAGGGAGCCGAAAGAACCGCTCTTTTACCGTGGTGATGCGGTTCCTTACGTTCACTGAAAAGAGCCGTTCAAAAAGAGCTGTTCGTTCGCTAACGACCCATAGTTTCTAGTATTTCATTTGTAGGTAGCCTTGTCCATAATACCCAGTCTTGTTTAGTTTTAGTTCTTTGATTTGGCATTTCTCCTGTTCTTTGATCCCTCGCCCAGTGTAAATAGTTATTAATAAATTGTTAGTAGTATAGATTCCTGTATGTCACTTCGTACACTCATATAAACGCTTGTCACCTAAACTCGTTGCCCTGTTTAGTGGTTAGATACTTTAACGAAACAGTCACTTCGTGTTAGTGTCCCATCTTATTTAGTAAGCTAGTTGGAGACGTAGACATAATTGGTGGCTTGTCCATGATCTGTCTTTTGAAGTTTCCCATAATCAGTGTTGGGCAAGTTACTCAAGATTTGTAATAAGTTACTATTTACATATTACTCCTTTAAAAAGTAATGCAAGTACTTTACTTAGTATCAAATGTAATTACTTACGTGATTCGCTACATTATTATGTTACTTTCCCTCGTCGGGGGGGGGGGGGGGGGGGGGGGGGGG
>JAVQIZ010149806.1:2500-11974 GCA_036023535.2 Galaxias brevipinnis | reverse complement strand
AGCTTTAACTGCTCATCTACTCCACTACCCAGGGCCTACCATGAGGAGGATGAGTCCAGGCTGTTATGCAAATCTCATCCACGATACCTCATCATTCAAACGGCTGGTTTCTCTGGCGCTCCCTCACTCCCCTCCTCTCGTGCCTCCGAGCCTGTTTACTTGGACCACACCTTTCCTAAGTGTGTGTTTATCCTCGCTCCTCTATCACCTACCACAAACGCGAAATGGCGATTGGAAAACGTTTTGCGTCTTATTAATGGCCAGAAATGGGAAAAGTGCTGTAATTTGCCGGTCTGGGCTCCTATTGGAGGCGAGGACTCCTAAGTGGGTGCTTTAGTGCAGCCCAGAGAAACCTGTTTGTCCTTGACATCAAATAAAGAGCTGAACCGCTCTAATATATTTGCCTGTTCTGTTTTTCTATTTTTGATTGTTTTGCCGTGTTTGCCCTAAGGCAATTACAGGAGAAGAGTTGTGTTTCTCAATCACCTGGCTGCGCTGTACATAAAAGCGTTCCACCCCCCCACCCCCCCGCCACCCTCCTCTCTACGGCCGTGGAGAAGGATGAGTAATAAAAAGGAGAGAACGACTTGTCAGCGTTAAAAGATTATGTGTTTTTTTCCTCCAAAGGCAGAGTCGTGTTTACAGGCTTGAGTGGGTGCTCGCCAGGCCGAGGCTGAGGCTGATTGCACCAGAGTACCCTGTCAGCCCGTGATTTGTCATGCACTTTATCATCCTTGTCACTCCGCAGAGCGTTGTCATAGGTAACGTATCGCCCGTTCGCCCTCCCCCCCCCCCTTCCCCCATCTCTGCGCTTTGTAGCCAGTCGGTGTAGGACATTTGTATTTACTTTGGGGGAGTGTAATTTGTTCCTCATGGATAATATGACCCTTAGCGGAGCCGGATCATGGGTTAGTTGAAGTGATATTTTCCGGTAATGGTAGTCGTACATCATCGCTGTCAGCCCGGGTTAGGAGGCGACCACATTACAGCTCCATTTTAGCACTGCAGGCATCTGGGATTATTTTCCATAACCAAGTATGACATGACCGCTCTGCAGAGTGCATTAAATTTTTACTAGCTTTTTTTCCTCCCCCGGCAACTTCTGTGCCGCCCCCCCCCCTCGGAACGGGGTCTCCGTTCTGCCACAGTGATGGATGCCCCCCTGAGTCCCCCCCAGCCCTCGCCAAGGTTAGCCCGTGTCACAGACCTACACGGGTCCCCTCCGTCCCACATCCGGCAAATCCCAGCTCCCTCCGAGACGCACGCTCGCCTGAGGCAGACCCCGGCCGCCCCCCCCGCCTCGCTCCTCCACTCGCCTCCACACCTACACAAAACGAGGAGGCGAGAGAGGTAGGGGAATGAAAAGAGCAAGCAGTTATTCCCAATAACAAGAACCAATAAAATGAGCTGCCGCGGATGTGGAGAAATATATAATAAAAAATACCTTGACATTTGTCCTGCCGAGCATATTTTCACAGGAGTCCTTTCGAACAAAAGAACAAACCCTGGCCAGGCCATGAGACAGGAAAACACTACTACCTTTCACGTCCCTTACTTCCCTCTTCCTTTCATTTCCACCTATAGAAAATGAATGTCACATTATGTGGTCCTTTGGCAGAGGACAGGCAGGCGAATGGAGGAGAGGGCAAACGAGGCACGGGGTCCTGCGTCGTCCCCCTCCTTCTCCAAGGTCAGTGCTGTAAATGCCACCCCTTGCCTTTGACAAATGGTCGTCGTCGTCCCCCCCCCGTCCCCCCTCCCGTCTGGTAATCAGCGGGGTCCCAAAGGTGGGTGAGCAGGCGGAGCTCATTAGTGGGCCTCAGATGAGGAATTAATGTGGAGACCCAGGGCCTGGCAGAGAGCGCTGGTGGGGAGGGGAGGGAGGGGGAGGGTGGACGCTGTCTGATGGATAGCCAGGTCAGCAGCTCACACTCCCCAGACAGCCTCCACACACACGGCCATCCTCCCCGCTAAGCTGCCCGCCCCCTCTGCCTCCCTCCTAGTCCTGTCCGGCCCCCCCTCCCCGCCCTCCCTTCTCCCCAGCTGTACAGTAATGACACGGCAGCGTCCGGCACAGCGGGGTGAAAGGTCACCGTGCTGGAGGGCGGGACTGACATGACAACAATTAAATATAGCCCATGTAAGTTACGCATAATTTGGTGTAATTTAAATTATTTATTCGATTATAATCATAAAATTAGGTTAAATGCTAAATAACTGATGTTTTATATGTAATTATGTTTCCTTTGAAGTTCCCATTCCATTAAAATATGGAATGAGATTTTTATATTTATATTTTATATATCTTCTTCTTCATCATGATCTGTTTTTGCTGTGTTTTTAATGTACCAACATTAGTCTTCCTAGCTCTCTACAGGATAGTGCTGGTGGTTGTTTGGATCCTATAGCCAGGGTCTCCTGTGGTTACAGAGTGTGAACAGTTCACCTCCTGGGCACTGAACCTCCTCCCTCCAGCTCCTCTCTCCGTGTTGACCCATTTAGCTGCCCTCCGAGCGGGGAGAGCCTGTCCCCCAGGTCCCTCTGCTATCCCAGCAGGCGCATCCTCATTCTGTCACTGCACATCGCCCCACGCTGCCGCTCAAGCTTTGAAACAGGACAATCATCGGAGTGCCATTACCGTCCACTCGGCGCTCCCCCGAGCCCTCTGCCAGCTTGTCTCGCCGCTGTGTTGCAGAGCTCGTGAACCAGCCCAGGGGAATCAGACTGACACGGCTGCGTCTCCCCTCGCACTAGCCGGGCCCCAGTGGCCGTGTGGTGGGCCCTGGGCGTTGGCTGACGGAGCGGCCTCCTAAGGGAGCCTTAGTCAGCCGCTGCCGGTCCCGGGGGGTCCTAAAACAAGCCCCCCACGCCCCCCTCGTACCCACGTCCACCCTGGGCAGAAACGGCTGGCAGACGTGGCGATAACTACGGGGCAGAGTCGCACTACTATCCCCACCGTCCCTGTGGTGAGAAAATCCAGCTGTCATTTGTTGTGCAATTTGCTGAGAGACCTGGTGTCCATCCATAGATAGCCGCTAAGCAAGCATGCTGGAACGACAGGAAAAGGGGTCACTCTCACAGGAGAAGATGTGTGTTTGTTTCTGCTGTTGTGTTGATGGAGTACAGTAAGCATGCTGCCGTACCCAAGCAGTCATAGGCGGAAGGTTAACCTGAAACAATATTATTTTGGTGCAGCAAAAAAGCATTCACTTTGCCTGTAGTATTTGCTTGGACAAAGACATCCTTCACTTTGCCTTGGCCACGCACCATACCATTTCTTTATGTACAGGATGGGCATGGTAAGAAGACACGCTATGTGATATGATACAGACCCCAGTGGTTCCCCCCCTGCCTCTGGAGTCATCGACCTCATCATTCAGTTGTGCTCAACAATAAAAGGCAATAATGCACACGTTTGAATAGGACAAGGTTGCCAAGTCCTTGGAATTGAGTTAAGGAAAAAAAAAAACACACTCTTATGTGAGTAATGTTTCCGAGGCCGTGTTACAATTCCCAATGCAAGCCGAGAACTCTGGCAACGGGAAAATAATTCAATCAGCTACAAAAACCATAAGTACAGCGTTTGAATGAGATATTTCTTCCTGTGGAAAGAAAGGCAATTTCCATCTCTCCTGACCTGGGAAAGAAATATGTCCCAGGCAAATTATGTCCATATATCACAGCATCTCTGAGATTCACAACCTACAAAGGAAAAATGCAGAGACCTATGTAGACACTGCTGCAAGTTCAGTTGTACTCTAGACAATCAATGAATAGTAGCATTTCTCGCTTAAAAAAAATTCTGATTTATAAGTAAGTTTAGTAACTCACAAGACTTTGACCGCAACATTACGTAAAAACGCATGCAGTAGAAATGTCCCTCCCAAAATTTGCCGTCATACTGTTAACATACCCCACCACTAAAATGAGCATCAGCTGGACAGCATGTGAAATACAACACCTATGCTACTAGACAATATATAACCCACCAAATTGCATCAGTGAATATTTGAACATCATTGACCTGTGACTTAACTCCTTAACTCTATTGGGAGTCAGTGGTCCGGTGTTATGACATTATGACAACCAGACCGAGATGTTCAGAATAGAGGAAGGGGGTGTAGGGGTCTGGAACGTTCTGCTCTGTGTCAAGCCAATGAGAGTGAGAGGTGCCCCTGCTCTTCAGGAGACTGGCCTCATATATATTGATGAGGCAGCGTTGTTACCTGCTTTTAATAATGCATGTTGCCAGACCTTGGGTTCAAACCACAGTCTTTGGAAACGGCCTCCTCAAGAAGAAAAAAAAGGTCTGTTGTTATTATGCAGAAGTCCTTCCCAGTGCCTATCTCCTCTCCCTCGTTCCAGACTTCCATCTCTCTCTCTCTCTTTGTCTCTCTCTCTCTCTCTCTCTCTCTCTCTCTCCGTGCTGGGAGTGAGTTCTCGACACACCAAGGTTAAACTTTCTCGCTGTGCTCGGTGGATGTCAGTCAAAGCCCACTCACCTAGGCAACAGCCCCCCCGGTGACCGGCCAGTCACTCACACACAATCCTCTGCCCCCTCATTGCCCTTTTGTCAAGCCAAAGATTTCTGCAGGCACTCACTTCAGAATGGACTGCCTTTCGCAGACCCCCCCCCCCCCCCCAATAGTAACCTTGATGCACCCACACAACAGTTGCATCCCTATTGCAAAGGCTAGCTTTCACCAAGAGCACTTTGTGTTGTGTTGGGGTGCTGCTTTTTCCTTTACACGTATGCAATGCATCGGAGGAGAGACTGTGAGGTATTCCATACAAATCCAACAATAAGGAGTTAGGGGCTTCAGCTGAATCCAGGCATTTGTGAGTTTGAAATCGAAAAGCTTAATAGAGAGACTAAGAAATGCATCGATTGTCTGCTGAGAAGAGCAGTTGTAGTTGGAGATTCTACGCTTCCTAGTGACTCCAGTTTTTAATGGCTGCCCTCAAAGGCTATTCCCCTTATCCCCCATGTGTAGTCCCCTGGGAGGACCCAGGTCACCACAGAGGAAGAACCAAACCAGGGCTTGTGACAACAGACTGACAACAACGCTGTCCCAGCATGCACAGCAGCCACCGCAAACGATCCTATCACCGCAGAGAACTCGGAGGAGCTGGTGGTTGTGTGTGTGTGTGGGTGTGTGTGTGTGGGGGGGGGGGGGTGTAGCAGCAGAAGAGATAGATGGCTGTGGCTCACCACGGAGGCATCTCCTCAGAGTGGGAGGAGCCCACTCCTTCTGCTGCCTCAGCACTTCACAGGGAAAAAGGAGGCAGGGGAGGGCACACACACACACTCACGTATACACACACACACACACACACAGACATGCCGACACACATCCATAGCGCCACGCTCATGGGGTGGGGAGTGTACTGGCCACGCTCTGTGCGCTCGCACACACTCGGATTCCAGACCCACACACACTCCCCAACACATGTCTTTGCGGGATGTGCACTCATGCCACAAGAATCTGACAGGCGATGAGGCAGCCACATACTGTGTGCAGACCAAAAAGATAGATGGGGAGGTACACAGTGACAGATAGGGCTTTGTGTGTGTGCATTGGGGTGTCCTGGTGGACGTGTTTGTGTTTGTGATAAAGAGAGGGAAAGAGAGAGACAAGGAGAGACAGAGAGAGGGAGAGAGAGGCGGGGAGAGAGTGAGAAGGAGAAAGAGTGAGAGAAAGAGAAAGAGAAAGAGAGAGAGAGAGAGCGAGCGAGACAGAAAGAGAGACAAAGAGAGAGAGAGAGAGAGAGAGAGAGAGAGACAGAGACAGAGATAGAAACAGACCAGGCAAACATACAGAGGTTAGTGTAATGCAGAGTGACAGGCAGAGATGTGGGAAGTGCCACAGGGGGAGAATGAGGCCCGGCGTGTCAGCAGACCTCCCTGACACAGATTCTGTCCCCACAGGGCGTGTGTGTGGGGGCTGCGATGGTGTGTTACATTGTGTGTGGGTGTTCAGGTTAAAGTAGTACACTCTTTAAAGCAGAGAGACAGCCGTCTAGTCATAAATCTACCCCACTGGCAAATCTCTATCCATTAATTCACCTGGTCTTCCTCTGTTGAAGTCTTGGAGAGTTCTCTACCCAGATAAAGGCCCTGGCCCACTGTAACTCAGACCATACTGTCCTCCATCCTTACCAGTGTATACATGTAGACTCTGGGGTGTGTTAATGTAACACTGACTATGGTGGTGTGTCCATGTCTTGTGGAGCCTGAAGTCCAGTCATCAGATAACAGTCTGTTTCAGACCAGTGGCTTCAGTGACGGTCAGGGGTGGGTCTGACTGGATTCATTTGTAGTGGCAGTGGATCATGACACACCAACACGCACACAACTAACCCCCCCCCCCCCACACACACACACACACACAGGTCACATCTGACTAGGCTTGGTGTGTTTGATCACTCAGTCAGAGCTCGACCGTTTGCCACGTCACCTTTGACCTCTGTGGTGTGTTCAGGGCTATGACAGGGGTCAGAGTTCACCCGGGTTTCCTGCCCCCAGAGCAGGATGCGTGGCCCCCACCACACAGACAGACACAGCAGAATGCAGGTCGTGGCTGCTTCTCTGGTCGCCTTTTGAAAGGAGGCGTAGCTCCATGGGCTACTTAGCACCTTGGAGACCATAGTACAACAGGGGACCTTTGACTGGGCATAGAGGCTAACTTTAAGGCTAGCTGCTAGATGTGGTTTAGGCTGGCTTCAGTGACGGTCAGGCAGTGGACTGGCGGGGGCTCACCAGTCAGAGGACTTATTTTGGTCTTGAGGAGCTTGTGTCACATGGTGCCTTGGAGCTGCTATTTTCATCATACAATGCTGCTTCAGTCTGGGAAAGGAAGAGAAAGAGGGAGAGCGACAGAAAAATTAGGGAGAGAGTCAGGGAGAGGGAAAGATCAACAAGCCCTTCATATGATCAGCACATGGGCATGTCACAATTCTGGACACACTCGTTAGCGAAGCAGACCGAGAGGAAGGGAGGGAGAGGGGAGGGGAGGACAAAGAGAGAGAGAGAGAGAGAGAGAGGAGGGAGAGATTTGGAACAGCTAGAGGGGGGAAAGAGGGAGGGAGAGAGAGAGAGAGAGAGTGAGAGAGAAGTGCAGAGGGAGGGAGAGAGGGAGGCAGTGGAACGAGTGAGCGACGGAAGAGGGAAAGGGGAAGTCCGAGAGAAAAAAAACGGGAGCAAAGGAGGAAAGCAGACGCTACATGTGGCCGTGGAGGAAGTGATCGGGTCATGGAGGGGGATAAATTCTCAGGTAAGAAAAAGGATCCTCTGCCTAACCAGAATGGGCTCTCCTTACAGAGATCCAGCAGCGCTTTAGCTTACTGGGGCTTTCAGCTTTAGCCGTCCTTTTCATTGGGCCCGGAGGTTCTTTTTTCGCACGCTGGTATTTTCCACTCTCTCATGTCTCCTATTTGCTGACACTGAGGGTTCTGGCCTGGGGGCCCGGAACGGTGCTGGAGCTGGGATGTGGAGAGACTCTGGGAAAAGAGGGTCCGCTTAGCGGATCAGTCGGGGTCATGTTTGTCCTGTCTCTGCTATGTTTTTACTGTTTCTATTGATTTGTCTGTGCCCCTGTCTGTCTGGCTGGCTGGCTGGCTGGCTGTCTATCTGATCTTGTGTCAGTGTGTAGTTTACTCCTCCAGAGTCTGTATCTGTCTGGCTGGCTGTTTCTTCGTCTGACAGGATTATTATAGATTAACTTGTTTACAATAGCCCAGTAACAGGGAATTATTTTACCTTACTTCAAATTGTTTTATTTTTTCTCTTTGGTGTGGAAACAGGAAGTTGGTGCAGCACAGTGTTTGTCCCTCCAGGCTCAGGCTCAGTCTGCAAGTCACTTCAGTCAGTCAGGGAGTTGGACTGTCAATCAGCTAGTCAGTCACTCCGCTCAACAACCAGTCAATTAGTTAGCTGAGCAGCAAGTCAGGCGGTTACCCAGACGATAAGCTAGTCAGTCAGTGAGTCAGTTACTGCGCTGTCCAGTTAGACAGTCAGTCAGTTAGTTAGCTGTGCAGTAATTCAACCGGGCCGTTGCACAGCTAGGCTGCCAGCTAGTCACTTAGCTAGTCAGCACAATCAGGTTCATGGCCATTTAATCTCTCTGCCCGGCACCAAGTCAATTTAATAGCTGTCCAGTGTAATGAATAATTTCAATCTATGACAGAAAATAACCAATTAATAAGAGAGAGAAACCGTGAAATGATCAAGTACAATTTTATTGATGACTACAGAACCTGAGTCAGAGTCTTTACACAGAGAAATTACTACAGTCAGATCAGTCTAATGACATAGCAAGTTCTGATTGGTTGACAAGGTTGAAACGAGGACATTGTTCAAAGATAAACAATCATCCCATTGGTCAAGTTGGAGGGGAGTGGACGTAATCAGCATTAAGGACACGTACATGGGAGGCGTAGACATCATTTTATGTTATGTCTAAGACACAAAAGTTTAGCCTTCAGTATCTCCAAAAGGCACATACTGTCTGTATTGTAACCTGGTTTTCACTCTGACCTTTCCCTCACATTGGTACAACAGCTTAGGCTTGAACATCTGTGAGGATGCCAAATTCTCCCTTACACCAGTAAGTCCACCAGGTGATCAGAATGCTAAGCGCTCAGCTAGTCAGTGAATCAGTTGCGCAGCACTCTAGTAAGTCAGCCAGGCAAACAACCAGTTAGTCAGCACTCTAGTAAGTCAGGCAGGCAAACAGCCAGTTAGTCAGTCAGTTAGTCAGCCCTCCAGTAAGTCTGCCAGCTGGTTAGTCAGTCAGAGGTCCAATGAGGGAGCCAGACGGTTACCCAGATGATCAGCTAGACAGTCAGCGAGTCCGTTACTGCGCTGTCCAGATAGACAGCCAGTCGGTCATTCAGTCGGCTAGGTAGGCAAGAACTAAACCAGTCAGTCCGGCAGTCAGTAGCTCATCCAACCAGTTAGTTATTTAGCCAACCAGTTAGTAAGTCAGTCCTCCATTCTATTCTATTCTATTCTATTCTACTCCTGTGTACTTTTTATGTCACTTCCTCGTTTTGTAAACTGTCATGATCTTTTCAATCTCATGTGCCATAAACCTTCTGTCATCGCATTGCATACATCGTGTGTTTGTGTGTGTGTGTGTGTGTGTGCGTGTGTGTGTGTGTGTGTGTGTTGGTGTGCAGTAAGGTATGTTAAAGTCATCAGTGCAGCAATGCTATCTGTCCATTAATGGTATTTTTATGAGTATTATAAAAACGTGTGTTGGCATGAAATCATGCTTAGCCACAGTGAAAAAGGTGTAACGGTGTAAAAGTGTAAGCCTCCAGAGAGAGTGTGTGTGATGTGGTGTGCCCTGGTGTGTCTTGCAGCACCTAGTTGGCATATAGAGCCTGGACATGGGTTAGCTCACCTAGACGTGTGTACAGTGGAGGAATCAGAAAGCTGCTGCTCCCTTCACCTTCACCTGCCCCGCTTTC